>OY747711.1:40103913-40263913 GCA_963556495.2 Valencia hispanica
AACCAGAGGTTCTAATCCTAGCGAACCTTGAGTTTAAATTCAGAAATCATTCTATGTTAATAGAAATCAGCTTCTGGATTCTATCACTCTTAGGAGAAGATTTTTTTAAGGAATCGAAGCCAAAATGCACTCATATGCTGATGACACAATCATTTATGCAGAGACCTGTGCTACACCGAAATTGGTTTAGAAGTCAAAGCAGACAAATATTTTATCTCTCCTAAATTGGTGCCTGTGGTCTCTGCCATTGTCACAACAGATTATATGAGTATAAATAATGTAATGTGATAATTAAAAGTGTTAAAGAGAGCATATGACTAAGCCGGATTCTTTATTTAGCTTGGAAAGATGTTTTCCTGTGCATCCCAAAAGAAGTCTTTTGCAGTATTTTTTTTTCTCTGTCAGATTATGGTGATTTTAAATATATGCATGCTTCTCTGCTCTTTCGAAAAATCGGGACTGAGCATAAACATCTTATCCTAATCCTAAGGATCGATCTCCTGAAATCATAGGGGGAAAATGCACATGATGCTGTTTGACGGAAACATTTTGTTGGGTAATTTACCTACGGATTTTAAAAACTATTTGTCATATAAAGCTCTTGATTTTGTAAAGGGTCTTAGGCTCTGAAGCAAATGTGTATTTGTGAATCTATAATTTTTTTCAATGCAAGTGGCTTTAGCAGAGGTGGAAAGTAACTAATCACATTTACTTGCATAATTGTAATTGAGTAGGTTTTTAAGTCGTTTTTAAAGTCTGTAATCATACTTTTACGGAAAACAAAGAGACCCCGTCGGATAAAGTTAAACTCAACGAAAATGATGTTAACTTCTGGCCGTATTTAAGTGACCTCTTCAGCTTCAGTTCAAGAAAGGAAACAGCATGAGTTTGCCCAGAGAGACCAAAGTAGCAGCTTTTACAAATTCCACATCAAGCATTTAGCGGTAAGTTAAACTAAACTACTGTCACGGTCAAGTCATAGTTTAATAAAAGGCTGTGCTCAAGTTAATCAAATACATCAGTGAATGACTCGAGTAAACATCTTCTTTTTCACAAACCTGTCCACTTTTTATGTTCTGTCCAGGGAGTGAGGCGCATCCGGGGTGGGGGGGGATTCGCAAATGAAATAAAAATGTGGAGTTTCAATGTTTTTGAACAAGCATGTATGTACTAATGGTGGGCAATATGTTGGGATTTTTAGAGTGTTTTAGAATATGTAGAATTAAAGAATAAAAAAAATGTCATACTGTAGACTTATTAAGATGTTAGAGGTTAATTTTCCAATACAGAAAATACTTCGTTGCAAAACGTGTAGGGATGAACTCTAACTTTAAAAATCAACTGCTGCTCAAAATTAACAGGAGGTTCAGAGAGTAACACTAAGGATGGACACAAATAAAGGAACAGTAATCTAGAAGCACATTAGCACAGGGCAATTTTGAAAAAAAGAAAAAAATCTATTAGCAGCTGCTATGTTTATTTGACAAATTCTAAGTTGTTTTTTAACATGTTTTAATATCTGACAGGTATGACAGTCTCATCAAAAAATGTCATTGTTTTGTCACAAACATTGTAATGGTACCTGACAGTTTGGTCTTCTTTGGGTCATTTGGAGAAAGTCACAGCACTTGTGACTGTTAATGTTACCCATTTAGATTTTTATACATTTCTAGTTAATCTGCAGTTGCACTTTTTGGAAGTTATTTATAAAAAAGCAACTACTTTGAGATTTATGTCCCATTGTCTTTTTTTGCACTACTCAGGAGAGATTTTCTTACTGCTGCCAAAAAACAGTAAATAAGTCACTTTTAGCCTGAGTATATTTTTAAATAAGCTACTTTTTCTTTTACTTGAGTACATTTTTAGACTGGTAGTTTTACTTGTACTTGAATAGAATATTTTAGTATTCTTTCCACCTCTGAGTTTCAGTCGGTATAGTTTCAAATATTATATATTTGTATTTTCCCTTTGTTAAAACGCCTGCAATTACATTGTTTCGGTTTTATCTTTACATTTTCTGATAATCTTTTTTTTTTACTTGAAACTTTTAAATTATATTTATAACATCATTCTGAACAGTAGTCCCTGGAAAAAGATGGTGTATCTAAATGGGATATTCCCAGATAAATGAAGGCTTTATGATCTCTGTGCCTTTCTCCTCTATAAATGCTAGTTTTCCTCAATATAAAAGTTTAACATATTTTCATGACGCTGCAAGTTATTATACTCATGTTCACCAAACCCCAAGCTATATAAATTAAGGATATGTTCATCCCAAACTGCCAGTGTGCCCTTCTTTACCAATGGCGGCCATTATTAAAGCAACAGAATCAGTCGCAGGATAAAAATATCTTATACACACACTAATTAATGAATTAACTAATTTAGCTATCACAAAGCAATTTTTGTTTCCACATAGTTATAAAGATCCATTGCTTCTTCGTATTTGTTGGCAGATTTCATTTTAAATCCTGTATCTCATTGTCTGAAATATTTTCAGCAATACATTTGCAAAAATTTTTTTATTTATTTTTCTGCCACAAATGCACTTATATCAACTTTACATAAAGAATCCTATTGATCTATTCTCATTTGTTAACTCTCTCAACTTTCATTTAAGATTTTAAACTTTTCATGAATTTTAAGATGAAGCATATTCATCTGCTTGAGTCAAGGCCAATTCACACGAAAATAAGACCACCCTCCAAGACTGTTTGCACTCTTTTAGCAGATCTCTTTTCTCCGAGGAAGTAAGGTTTTGTCTTTGACAGCCTGACAAATGCCTTTTGTATTTGAACTGCTGCCTACAAAACTCAACTTGCTTTTGCCTTTCAGCAACCCTATGTGAAATCTGGAGATGTGTGCGTTTGGCTTCTCCACATCTGTGAGTCCTCTTCCACAGGGAGACCAGCACATACCAAATATGTTTATGCCAATGACTTGATCATAGAAGTGAGGGGATTTGGCAGGGACATCATAGAATATTAAATTCCTGCTGCTTTGTCAGATTCTTTTCACTGCAGCCAAAGCGGCTGTGTGATGCAATGTAAACATCTGCTGTGTCACTAAGACAGTACAATGATTTAAATGCTATACATTTTCTGATGATCAATCCTTACCAGTGAATGCAGGCCACATTTTATGGATAAGCTGCCACTCCTGCAACCCAGCTCTTCTCCTCCGCATGCGAGACCCAAATTCCACCATTATGAACAACTATCATGATCCCACCGTTGACGTTTTGTTCATACTCATAACTGTTGTGGAATTCTAACACTATAAAGCAAGTACACAGGGCCTGTCATCTCAAGGGATCAACTGGTATGATGTAAGAGGACAAAGTGATCCATAATGGTAGGGTTCATGGTTCCATGTTTATTGTGGAACTACGACCTGAAAGGGACCTTAGATGCCGCAAACTAAAAACCCATGTCACACAAATGTGTAGCATATTTGCCTTTTATTTCAATAGCATAGGGAGAAATGATGCGAAAGGAAGCGATAGGAAAATAACACTCAAGCATCGCCTTGCTATATTTTTGATTCTGTAGAATGTGTAGTTTGGTCACCAGATAAGCCAGGGTTCCATTGATTTGCTTTGACACATCAAACAAATTATGCTGCAGAACTGCAAAACTTGACTATACCATGTATATTACACATGTGTGCTGCTGCTACAGAAACGACACAACTGCAACTCAAATATCCCATCAATACTGGCTGAACTGATGATTAACTCACCTCAGCATGTTAAATGCTTGAAACTGGAAATTAAACTGACAACTGGGGACATTCAGACTATTAAAGTTTCACTCCCTGATGATCAGTTAATTCTTGAACATACAAGTAATATACCCTGTGAAGTACCCTGTCCGAAAGCAGACTTTGAATACTACATGCCTGGTTCCACTGTAAAGGCACTATTCAGAATGCAAGCATATAGAAAATAGGAGTTGCATGCAGCAGACTTGATGCTCCAACAAAACCCCCTTAATGTTTTCACTTTTAGACCTACACAACGAGCATTTTTCAATATGCCAACGTAAGTGGCAAGATAGGAAACAGTGTGACAGCAATTTAAGCAACAATAAAAAATTATAAACAATTTAAAGAACCTCTTTCCTCTACTGACTTTAGCTTTAAGTGTCTGAATCATTTATGAATTAAATATTTTATCCTTGAAGTTATTGACATCTTTCTATAAAACAAATTCCAGTAAAAACCTGAATCATGAAGTAAATATATCCACTCTTTCCTTGGAGGCAACAAATCTACATAGTAAATGTTTAATCACTGTTGTATGATGTGACTGAGAGCAGCTGGCGGCCTTGTTGCGGAAAAGAGCAGTATGTAATGGAACATCAGTGGGTCTCGTGTCTGGCTTACAACTGTAGCTGTGTTTTATCTCTTGCAGAAAGAGTACACACACAAAAACAGTAGTGGTGTCTGCAAGCTGCCTGTGGTCTGGACATAATCACAAGCTGCGGTCAACACTGCAGTGCCTGGGTTATACAATTTACACTTGTCCTCAAACACACATCCACGCACGCACGCATACGCATGCATATACACACACACACACACAGACACACACACACGCAACGTGCCATCAACTGGAGACTGTGGCCATGTACTTTAACAATTTTCCATGGTAAATGCCCTAAGTAATAGTTCTCCAGGCTTTCTGAAAGTTTTTCTAAAAAAATTTGCTGCTTTTTTATTAGTTTTCAGTCCAGTCCTTGTACATATAAAGACAACAAAGTGTGGTTTGGGGTTAAAAAAAAGAAAGCAAAGTAGTGGTTGAAATGGGAAGGGATCGTGCAGACTTAGGAAGGGAGCACAACTGAGACTTTCACGGAGTCATTCCAGAGTGTCCCAGCCACTAATCCAGAATTCCAGAAAAGGGCATTTTGACATTAAACGTTATAAATTGCCTTTTATGTACGGTTGTCTTTTCAGGTCATCTGAACCAGTCATTACATAAGTAGATCAAAGTGCTTTACCAGTTAATTCTGGTGCTGATGAAAAGATGTACGACTGCACATACATAAAACCCAATTTGTTTAATATTAGATTATATGGCCACAGACCTGTCAGGGTGCCCATGCTGACCCGTGCCCACTGCTGATTGCACCAACAATGGGAACCTGAGCATCAGAACTGGTCCACGGTGTAACAGAATGGAAGAAGTTGGCCTGGTCAGATGAATCACGTTTTCTTTTACATATCATAAATGGCAGTTGCATGTGCACTTATCTGGAGGACATGTGGAACCAGATTGCACTATGGGAATAAGGCAAGCTGTTGGTGGCCATGAGGATTTTATTATGGCACATACCAGCTACCAAAGCATTTTTGCACACCATCTGAATCCTTTAATTGCACTGCTGGATGCTGAAAACCTCCAAAAACTTCTGGCATTCAGAGGATGAAAGTCAATTGATCTATGTATAGTCTATAAGTGCCCCAAACTGCCCAAATATATATTAATTCAGTTCATCACAATGTAGGTTGCACTGAATGTACGTTAGTCACTCTATGCATTTTTTTTTTCAAAAGTACAAAAACCTCTGCCATCCTGGCTTATTACAGCTATGTTGTAATAACCGGTCCAGTTACATCTATTGTTAAAAGGGCATTCCTTGCCAGCAAGATTTTGGGAAATTAATTGGTCAGAGATCTGAACTTCCTCTTAATGAACTTCCAAAGTCTACCGATACAAAAAAGAACTCAGGTACACACACAAAAAAAAACCCTCATGTTTTCTACCTGAGGGCTTCACATAGGTGAAGCTTTTCTACTGGTAGAGTAGAGGGAGGGTTCTCAGGAAAAAGGTTAGGAATGACTTTGGTGTGGTATTAAATGTGTATGAAGGAGATGCTGGCGCAGTATTGTAATGATCCATGGGTCTTTTTGTTTTATTATTATCAGGTTTTGTCATGGTTGCCTCTTTTGTCTTGTGATTCCTTAATATTTCTTATGTTCTGTTTTTTTTGTATTTGTTTAGATTCTTGTTTCAGTTTTAGTCCATAGATTTTGGTTCAGTAAGATCATCTAATGTTTTGTTTAGATGCCTGTTTACTCATTTCTGTGTTAATGACCTTTTTTACCTCAGTACATTTGTTCAGTTCTCACCCAGCAGCTCCACATTATCCAGATACGTCTTAACTGGGTCTCAAGTCACTTAAACATCACCATGGCAGTTAAAGGCAAGTCTGTTTCATTGCCTCCTCATCCGATCCTTCTTGTATATATATCCCTGTCACGCCAGTTACTTTGTTGTCCAACCTGCTGTTTCATATACCCCCAATGAGTCCTGTGTCTTTAACGCTGTGTTTCAGTTTTTGTAAGTTTATAGATTGTATCTGGTGCCACTCTGCTTGCCAGCCTGCCTTGCTGCATTAGCTACTTAGGTGATACCCTTACCCTTCTATATGCAAAATATATATCCAAATTTATGATCATGCCTATTTACTGCTAGCCATGCAAATAACAAAAGCCAGCCTATGAAAATTTGTGGTTTGTAACCACAGGATGACCATCAGGACTAATTGCTATAAACAGAATCTGTTATGAAACCAGCTCAGCCCAAGGTTCCTCAGTCAACAGCAGGTTTCATATAACTAAAAGTAAAAAAATGCAGAAAGACTGTATGAAACAGGTATGTGGTTAGGTTTGTGTCTGTTCATCTAGACACGAGGATGGTAAAATTTATCCGCGCTCACAAATGTCAAAATGTATTGAAAACACTCCAGCCGGTTCTGTGCGTGGCTTTCCCACCCGTGTGTGAGCTTCCTGTTATAAAAATATCGTAACCACCTTCTTGTATAACTGTCTCTGAGCTATTTTTCCTCCAAAGCTGCATCTTAACAGCTGTTGAAGAAGTCTCAGCGCAGCTGCTTCTACGAGAAGTATCAGTCTCTTCCCACTCAGTGTACATAACAAGCAGGGTGTGGATGTGTAAATGATACACCTTCCTTATTTAACTGCCCTACATTCCCTCCTCACACAGGGACACACACATCACCATCTTAATAGGAGTAATGACCAGACAATCTCATGTGGTCTTTGACCCTTAAACCTTCGTCTCCACGTTGGCTCAGACCTATACTTCTCCCCCCTGGGCCCACACTGCTGGAGATTTCAGCATGCGTAAGCATGTGCATAAGTTTCACAGCATCTGGAACATATTCCAACACTCATCTACGTTTATGGCAGAGCTGTCCGTGGCGCTGTCCATGGACATCTATGGCGCTCAAAAAGCCTACGATGTGCACTTTTAAGAGCCTCTGAATGAGAGGCCCCACACAAGGGGAGAGAATACCCAGTTCTCTCCCCACAGATGCACCCATTAAAGTATTCGATGGATGGGGTCATGGCCGTATTTGCCCGCCTTGATAGCTGTTACGGGTGAATGGGGGGAGTGCAAATTGTTCTGCTAAGAGAGAGACAGAGGATCTGCAACTTAGTTGCTGTATTCCTACTGTTTTTACTGTATTATTAAGGGTAGGGCCGATTACAGAATGCTATGCCACCACAGAGTATTCTGTAAAAGAGTAGTTTTGCTCACAAAGGCTTGGTCTACCACATCAGTGTTTCATGTAAATTAATTCAAATGACATAACTTACGTTAGCAAAACCACCATTGTTGTTTGCAACCATGTCAGATTTCTTGTTACAGCACAGTAAAGCACTTTAGGGCACTTGTAAGATGATGTAAACATCATTAGTCTTGTGTAACTGTTGCTATGGTGAAATTAAAAAAACTGCTGGAGGGTATGACATACTGGATCAGCTCATAGGGTAGAAACATAGACTTTAAAGTTGTGTGTTTAGTTAAACAGCAAGAATAAGCACTTCTTATACATACTCATAGTTCTGCTTATATTTTAGGCAAGGCAATTTTATTTGTATAGCACACTTTCAACAACAGAAAAATTTAAGGTGCTTTACATGATTTGGTGATTAAAAACCAAAACAAAAAAACATAGAATATAACATTGTAATTTTAAAAGTTAAAGTAGCAAATTAGCATGAAACACACATTACACATGATACACAATAAAGCAAGAGAAAGATCAATAAAGCAAGCGAGAATGAACGTATTTGATACATATGACAGTAATCATTTACTCTAAGGTAATTCTAAACAGATGGGTTTTTAGTCTCGATTTAAAGCAGTTCAGAGTTTTAGCAGCTCTGCACTCGTCAGGAAGTTTGTTCCAGATAAGGGGAGCATAGAAACTGAAAGCTGCTTCTCCATGTTTAGTTCTGAGTCTAGGGATGTTTAGTAGGCTAGAGTTGGAAGACCTGAGTGGTCAGGTGGTTGGTACTGTGACAACAGGTCTTCAACATACTTTGGTGCTAAGCCGTTCAATGATTTATAAACTAAAAAAAGTATTTTGAAATCTATTCTCTGACCTACAGGGAGCCAGTGTAAGGACTTTAGTCAGTCTACTTAACTATTTGTCTCAGGTCAACTTTGCCCTGTATTTTGCTTCTTGTAGCAAACATCCAGATATTTGTCCGAATAGTTATTTACGCTAATTCTTAGAGCAGTACATGCATAAAACAGTACTTGTTTTACATGTTCTACAACTGTTTTGTTCGATTAGATTATACTTTTAATCTTTATGTATCAATATTGGAAAAAGATTTGAGCTTTTATAGCAAGTGAACCACAGATACTCTCACAGAACAAAACTTGAGTACATCAGTCAGGTTCTTTCAGCTCTTTCCAATACTAAAAATATAAATTGCAATAATCCACATTTCCTTCTCTTCCCTTGTTTTTATCATTGAGATAGCTAAACATTTTGCAATGGAACTGCAGCCTGTAATACACATAAGTTGATTCAGTCTCCTAGCAACCTAGCAACCATGTGTGCAACTTGAAGGTGTTCCACCATTTTGTGACTACTTTCAATAGGAAACTTTTCATCAGAACGAACAGAAATCACATGTGGGGTGCCCCAGGGCTCCATCTTAGGGCCCCTCCTATTTAATATCTGCATGCTCCCACTAGCCCAGATTATAACAACCAGCACGATTAGCTACCATAACTATGCAGATGATACTCAGCTTTTGTTGCGGACACACAGCCATTGGGTGGCACTAACCCACATTCTAGCTCCGACAGGAGAAGAGGACCAGAGGTTATATAAGGCCCCGCCGCCGGCCGCCTCACTCTCTCCAGTTCTGCCGTTCAGCCAAACAGCGCCAGGAGAGATCCATGTTTCCTTTGCTGGCGAGGGAAAAGATGCGCGCTCTGGGAGGAACCCACTTCAAGGACAAAAAGACTGTTGATCAATTAGGTGAATAGCAAACCCAGTGTCTTGAGACAAACCCCACTGTTCTGCCCTGAGCCCTACAGAAACTCTCTGAATTTCAGATGCTACCGCGAGGAAGCGAACTGCTAACCAGCTACTGTTGCCGCAGAGCCGAGTCCAGACTACAGCCATTACATCCACCGCTGAAGGAGCTTATGTGAGATGAACGCTGTGCTGAACGCTGTGCTGAAAGCTGCGAACTAAGGTACTTTCAGTGAAAGAGGGTAGTGCTGATCGCTGTTTAAACAAGCGGGAGAGGACAACCACGTTCCAGCTCCATGGCTGCTACGCTACAACAGCCATACGGCCTACTGCTGCTAACTGACCGCAGCTATTGCTAGCCTGCCGGCTAATGTTGTGTTAGCTTCGCCCATCATCCACGGAGCAACCTGGAGAACTTTAACCGTTCAATAAGGTCTGTCTGGGCAGAGGCGAGATTAGGTTAGTTTAAACAAGATTTAAGGGTTGTTTGTTTTCACTGTGATTTGTTACTTTGTGTAAGATTTCATTTATTGTTTGGGTACAAACAGGCCAGTCGGCCTGGAGGTTTAAACAGTGATTTTCGAGGTTTCCGATGGAAAGTCGTTTTATATCCTGCAACCTAAGTTACTCAATCCAACTGTTTTTCTTTGTTTGATGTTTAATAAATGATCCAGAGTGACTTTAAGCAGCGCCACGTGAGTTAGCTGTAGGCTACATGCTTAGCGAACCATGTGGGCTCGCCATTGAATGCCTTTTATTTATGAACAATAAAGACTGCCATTAATGCTATTCAAAATAGAGATTGACTTTAAAGGAGTCATGACCTGTAATTTTCACTTTTCCATGAGAAAAAATTTATGTTATGATTGCCTAACGATTATACACTGCCCGGGAAGCCGATGTTTAAAAGTGAAGCGTTTGTTTACCCCTGGGTTCGTCCACCAGCCCACGTGCACTCAAATACGTGGTTTTAATTTCTGGCCGACATTACGTCAACTCGGCGCAGGATATACCATATATAGACATCGCAGACCTACCTATGCTGCAGGAAGCCCGCCCTTCCTCTCTCCCTTCTCCCCCTCACTCCTCATATTCAGTCGAGCGCCGCCATTACTGAATTCTAGTGATGGGAATTCCAGCTCTTTTTGGAGAGCCAGTTCGTTTGGCTTGGCTCACCATAAAGAGCCGGCTCTTTCGGCTACTCAGATTTTCTGTTGCTTAAAGTGTATTTATTACCAAAATTAATGCAAAACGATGTGTACCAAATGTACCAAAACAAGCAGGGGGAATGAAAGAAAACGGCTCCCAGAGACGAGCCGGCTCCCATCGTTCACTTCAAAGAGTTAGCTCTTAGAGCCAGTTCGTTCGCGACCGACACATCACCGATTCGAAGTACGAACACCGTGAAAGATGCAGAAAGTTTCTTCACGCAATGATGCATGAAGAAGACCTATTCGTGTCAGCCTTTTATTTTAATCAGCTAAATCAGCTAAAACCATTTCTACCAGAAACGTAGTGCACACGTGAGTTGCTCTGTTGTTGACTGCCAGAATCAACATGGAAATATTTTTTCTATTTTTTTTACGCCGGAATCCTTTACGAATTTCGGACAATATCAGGCAAAGTTGGCATCGAAGCTCCGTTTGGAAAAAGGGGCAATTCCAACAATCAAAGTCTTGCCTGCAATTTAAACGGTAAGGCTGTGTTTTTATTGCTCTACGGTGTGTAACAAACGGCAGCTAACTGCTAATGCGGCTATTTTATGCTAGCGGGAGTAGTAGATATGGGTTAGATATGCTGAAGCGTTACCTAGGGTGTCAACCCCCCTCCTTCCTTCCACCAATCAAACGCGCCCCTCATTTGCATTATTACAATGACCGTCCACGACAGTCAAAGCATCGCATCAGATCTCGTGAGACAATAATGCCTTCAGAAATAAGGGTCAGAGGAGCTCTGTGTTTATTTTTTTTTCTACTTTTTTTTTTTAGAAGGGCCTGAATGACTATAATAGAGCGTGGGTATCCAAGATAATACTAGGTTATGACTCCTTTAAAACAGATAGTTTAAACACTAAAACTAATCTTTTAAGTCATTTTTGAGACCACCTTCTTGGTAAGTCAAAATACTAAATTAGATCGACATAATTGGTGCGGCCGTTAACGTCAACACAAGGTCTAAATAGTAAATTAGATCAATCACTGCGGTTACCGATCCATTAAATAGAATCAATTATCTAAAGGTTATTGATTTCTGATTCAACAAATCATTTAATGAAACATTGCTTCTTACAAAGAATGTTTTTCTTCACTTCTGCTTTGCATTATGAATTGGTGGTTTGAAAACAAACCAGAATGTGCTGATTAGTCTTAAACTAATCACAATTAGTTTAAGACTAACTTGGCTTAATTCCCAACACTGTTCAATATAAGCCTTGGTCTTTGAGCAAACATATTCATTCTGAACTGTGACATCATTATCAATTTATTGTTTATTGTTTCTATTTCTGTGCATATGTATCACTTTTACTGTTCACTTTTGGATGTTAGTTTTATTGTAGTTGAATTCTTTTTATAATAAACTCTTGTATTTTAGAAAACCGTTGTTGTTATTTCACCTACATGTGTAGTAACTTGCTGTTCAGGTACACCAAGAACTTATTCCTTCATATATTGTTTAATTACCTCAGCCTTATCAGGCAGGTAAGCATAAACATAAACTGAGACTGAACAATTTGGCTATTGTATTCCTGGAATCCAGGTGGTGCCCCTAAACTTGGTAATTTTTACATAAAATTATTAATCTGGTTAATAATTGCCCTAAGCAATTATTCATAATTATTCATAGCCAAAATCTACCTATCTGTGGCACAACAGCTTTACATTACGATGTCGCCCGGTGACTTTGAACCAATTCAAACCCTAAGTAAATGCATCGAGCAAATCAATGAATGGATGTGCCATAACTTTCTCCAGCTAAACAGAAACAAAACAGAAGTAATTACTTTTGGACCTAAAGAGGAACGATCAAGAGTCAGCACACAGCTTTAGTTAATACAGCTAGAAACTACTGATCAGGCACGGAATTTAGGTGTAGTAATGGACTCAGACCTGAACCTCCAGGGTCACATAAAGGCAATAACAAGGTCAGCCTTCTATCATCTGAAGAAAATTTCTAGAATTAAAGGTATGATGTCGCAACAGGACCTTGAAAAACTCATCCATGAGTTTATCTTTAGTCGAATTTATTACTGCAACAGCGTCTTCGCAGGTCTGCCTAAAAAGTCAATCAGACAGCTGCAACTGATCCAGAAAGCTGCTGCTCGTGTCCTCACTAGAACCAGGAAAGTAGAGCACATTACCCCAGTTCTAAAGTCCTTACACTGGCTCCCTGTAGCTCAGAAAATAGACTTCAAAATACTTTTACTAGTTTATAAATCAGTGAATGGCTTAGCACCAAAGTATATTAAAGATAGGCTATGCTGTCACTATACCAACCCACCAGACCACTCAGGTCCTCTAATTCCAGTCTACTCAACATCCCTAGAATTAGAACCAAACACGGAGAAGCAGCTTTCAGTTTCTATGCTCCTCTAATCTGGAACAAACTTCCAGACAACTGCAAAGCTGCTGAAACACTGAGTTCTTTTAAATCCCAACTAAAAACGTATCTGTTCAGAGCTGCATTTGAGTAATGCTTTGTTGTATCATGTTTTGTTTATGTTTCTTGCTGTTTAATGCCTTGAAGTATCTGTGTGTGCTTCTTCCTTTATTGCTCTTTTTACTTTATATGCTTTGTGTTTTAATGCTGTTCTTATTTTACCTCTAATCATGTAAAGCACCTTGAATCACCTTGTTGTTGAAAGTGTGCTATACAAATAAAAATGCCTTGCCTTACTCATTCACAGGTAGCCTTGCACATATCGATCTCTCTATGCATAAAGTCTGATCATGGCACTATAGTTATTGGGATGCAGATTGTGGATTTAGGGGTTTGATGAGATGTTTTCTTTTTGCAGTCAGAAATTGGGAAACGGTGCATATAGTGGCAGAACTTTCTTGGAATACTGGGAGACCTGCATAAGCGTGATGAGGTTGTAAATGGACTGAAATTTTATAACGCTTTTCTAGTCATACTGACCACTCAAAGCACTTTACACTGGAGTCACATTCACCCACATTTATACACCAATACAAAGCTGTCACGATCCCTTGGTGTTTGTGTGATGAGTTTCTCCTTCCACTACGTTTTATCCTCCTCTTTAACCCTCAGGTGTTTGTATGTGGAGTTTCTCTTTTTTTGGTTCATTCCTTATTTATTTACTTACTTACTTAGGTCTTGTCTTATTTACTCTTGCGTTTGTGTTTCCTATCTAGGTTAGGTCCTGTAGTCACTTCCATTTTATTGGGTTGCCCTTTTATTATTTCTTTATCTCATCTGTTGGCTCTGCTTTACTCTATTTCCTTATTAGCATTATTCTCTGATGTAGGTTGTTTCTAAAGTTTATTGTGATGCTATTATGTTTCCCTCCTCTCTTGTTATGTTCATTGGTGCTTTAAGATTCTCTTAGATCTCTTCCTAGTTACTTTAGATTCAGTTCTACATGTCCCAGTTTGAATCCTTTGCTGTCCAGTCTTCTCTTCAGTTCTCTTTCGCTTTCCTGCTCCTTGTCATTCTGCCTCCCTGCCCAGCTGCATTTCATTCTCGATCTCTCTGCTCTTACTCCCACCTGCATCTGCTTTCACTAATTAGTCCTCAAGTTTCTCTGTCATCTCCTCACTCCCTCAGTATTTAAGCAGTTCTCATTCAGTCACAACTCAGTGGTTCCTCGTCAATACTCCCTGTTCCCCGGTCTCAGCATTTTCTTGTCCACCTGTTGCATTGTAAGTTCCTTTGTTCATTAATTTAATTAAATCATTTTTCTTACCTTGCTGCTTTTGGGTCCTCGCCTAACAAAATATGACAAAAGCTTGGTACACTGGAAAAAATAACACAATATATTTAAAAATAAGAAAAAATCTCCATTAAGAAGGGATTTTTACTTTCTTGAAATTGTTTTTTGCAAGGTACCAACCTGGGGTTAAGTGCCTTGTCCAGGGGCACATCCACATGACAGGAGGTAGCTGGAATTTAACCTGCGACCCACCAATTGCAAGACAACTACTCTACCTATTGAACCCCAGTTGCCTTCGCATAAGGGAAAAGTGGCCAGTGGTGTTGGAAATTCTCCAATGACCAGTTGAATGTGGTACTGGATATGCTGCCAAAATGATAACAAACCACCCCAGAAGGATTATGCATGCTGATAATAGTTGGAAAGATCTGACGCTCCAAGTACAATAGGGAGCGAACTGATTTTACATTGCACCCCAGAAGAATTCCTAAAGACTTTTCCAAGATCTTCCATATTCTGGCTGATTTTTGATCTGGTGCTTAAGGGGCACACATCGGCAGTGTAAGATGCAAATCAAAACACACCCCTATTGTTAGTCAGCCCAAGTCTCCTTTTCTAACCTAATCTATTCAGAAGGTTCAAAAACTATCCATCAGAAAATGACATGAGGTGTGAAACAGGCCTTGCATATGCTCGACACAACTCTTTACAGTGGATTTTTTTCATTCTCACAAACTCTTACTGGATACTTGCGTAACTAGACTCAGAAATGTTGTGTTTGGAAAATGAGTGTTTTATCTTGTATTGTACCTCCTGTACAAAGTCTGATGGTATATCATGCACCTTTTGAAAATATCAAACAGTATTATGAGGAGACTTTAAGAGATGTTAAATATTAAATGGGTAAGAAAATAGCCAAATAAATGCTATTTCTTTTCAAAGGCTTAAGTAGGAGCCACCCAGAACTGTCAGTGGCTTGTGGGAATACAACATACGCCACTGTAAACAACTCTCCAACAGTTAAGCTGCAGCAAGTCGGTTTCCAAAGAACCTGTGTGGTGGGAAAGCATGGAGGTTTTAAGTTTTACCCCGCTTCTATTATGAGTCTTCTACTCCCTCCATTTCTCGCTGCCGTCTCTCCGCTGAACTTGAAATAATCTGCCCAGCAAGTAAGCACTAATTACAAAGCTTTGTCTCATCAACAAGGCTGTTCAGACATTTTTCTTTTGCAGATTGGGCTCATTAAGTCTCGGTGCTTGCAGTTAGTCGATTAAGGGACTCTGCCAAAGCAAGGCAGAGGAATGACGCCGGGTTGTGTCTGCAAACTGTGCAAACAGTTTGCGTTCTTCCCCACAGTGTTTTACGTACTAGTCTGACCTTTTTCTATTAACAGAAAAAAAGAGGATAGAGAAAGTGATTCACTATACACATTTCTCACAGTCACACTTTTGATTCAGAATGAAAACATATAACATAACATGATACGATGTTCATTGATGTCATTATGTTAAATACAGTGGATCAAAACTGGCGACCTACGATTGTGCAAGTTTTCCCACTTAAAAAGATGAGAGAGGTCTGATTTGTCATCATAGGTACACTTGAAAAGTAAGAGACAGAATGGGGGAAAAAAAATCCAAGAAATCACATTGTATGATTTTTAAAAAATGTATTTGTATAATGGTGCAGAAAATAAGTTTGGCCAATAACAAAAGTTCATTTCAATCATTTGAAAAATAACCTTTGTTGGCAATGACAGAAGTCAAGTGTTTCCTGTAGGTCTTCACCAGGTTTGCATACACTGTAGCTGCTATTCTGTCCCATTCTTCCATGCAGATCTTTTCTAGAACAGTGATGTTTTGGGACTTTCAACTCCCTCCACAGATTCTCTATTGGACTGAGGTCTGGAGAATGGCTAGGCCACACCAGAAACTTGAAATGCTTTTTACGTAGCCACTCCTTCGTTGCCCGGGCTGTGTGTTTGGGATTATGGTCATGCTGGAAGATCCAGGGAGATTGTCAGTGAGCTATTTTCTAATACTTGCTTCAACAGTTGATTTCTTCTCACCAAGGTGCTTGCCTATTGTAGATTGGCTCATCCCAGTATTGTATAGGCGTACAATCTTGTCCCTGGTGTCCTTGGACAGTTCTCTGGTCTTGGCCATGGTGGAGGTTGGAGTCTGACTGTTTGAAGGTATGGACAGGCCTCTTTTATACAGATAACAGATAACAAATTCAAACAGGTGCCTTTTATACAGGTAACGGGTGGAGGATAAAAGAGCTTCTTAAAGTAACAAGTCTGTGGGGGCCAGAATTCTTGCTTTATTCTAGCTGCTAAATACAGTAAATGTACTCATGAGTGGTGCACTTATTTTTCAAGCCAAAAGACCCCATCCTAACCAAATATCGGGAGATAAAAGTTTTTCTTTGTTGTTGGTTTTTTTGTTGGCTGTTTGTGAAAATCTGAAAAAACTAAATATGACGAGAATTTTTTTATGATTTGTCTGCTAGGGAAAGTTTAATCTCAACCAACCTGGCCCTGTGTGAAAAGGTAAAGGGTTGTGTCACCACATCGCAATTGGATCATTGTCCTGCTGCATAACGCAAGTGCACTTGACCTTAAGACCAGAAATGGTAAATGGCCTGCACCTTTTCAGTCAGAGGAAAGAGCGCTTTGCTCTACATTGAGTCATTCAACCATTCACGCACACATTCAGACACTAATGGTTGTAATTCCATTCCATCTTTATTTCTAAGGCACTTTAAAAACAACTTGACAGCTGAACAAAGTGCTGTACATTAAAAAAAAGAAAAGCTACATTATAGCATGCTGATAGAAGCGAAGCTGCCGTGCACACAGGCGCCACTGGGCCTTCTGACCACCACCAGCAGGCAAGGCAGGTGAAGTGTCTTGCCTAAGGACACAACAACCGGGATGACAGAGCAGGGGTTCAAACCGGCAACCCACTGGTTACAGGATGAACTGCTACCACCTGAGCCGCAGTCACCCCAAAACTGATTCCCTCTTCTCCTTCAGTAGTTCCAGAGAGGGCGCAGGATTCATTATTTCATCAATTACAGCAAGTACTGGTTCTGAAGAAACAAAGGACCCATCAATGCCCAGTCTTTTTCCTTTTCGAACCTTAACTTAGGCAATTGAGATCTTCAATTCTTTAGATGTTGTTGCCAATGTTGCATGTATTATCCATTTGTAGATAATGGCTGTTATTGGGGTTTACTGGAGCCCTGGAGCCTTAGAAATGGTGTTGTATCCCTTTCTAGACTAAAATATGTCAATAACTTTGTTTCTTATTTGACTTAAATGAATACATTACACAAATCAGTAAATGGTGCGTTTCTTTTTCAGATAGATTAGCCTACTTGATTTTGTCGGACAGGTTCTATGAATAATTCCTTCATTTTACAGATCTGGTCATAATCAGATCTGGGCGCAACTAATAATTTAACAAAAGGGACAATTATATTTTAGCATAGGGTCAGAGGGGTTTAATTTTTTTCCCCTTTTAAAAATGAAATAATTATACTTATTGTATTTACTCAAATGATCTTTGTTTTGTATTGACATTTGTTTGATCTAAAATGTTTAAGTGTAGCAAAAAAAAAAAAAGAAAAAACAGAGAGAGAAAAAGAAGAAATCAGTAAGGGGAAACAATTTTTTACAGCGCTGTAAATAGAGTAGGAAGTAAGACTCTACATCCAGCAACCTCAGCAGGGCCCTGAAAAAGGCTTTAAAAGTTCTTTCGGAAGCAAAGTCTTGAATAATAGTTTGCCAGACTGATAAAAATACCTATCCAGAAGAGAAATTACCACTTGGTAGCTTTGGTTGTGATAGAAGTAGGTAAGGGATGATCAAAGACTTTTACAGGTATCCTCTGATGCCAGAAAATGGCCACAAAGTTAAATGGAAAAAAGCAAAGAATAGAGGGAATTGGAACACAGTTCTGCCCTGACACACTGGTATTTTCGCTAATACCAGCTACAGATTAACTGTATGCATGGGCGGATCTACTGGGGTGGCATAGGGTGGCAGTTGCCACCCTGAAAGAAAGCCTTGCCACCCCTGCTGCCACCCTAGCAGCTATGATTTCAAACCCGTTAACATTCCGTGGGCCCGCAGGCGGCCCCAGCCCATTTTCTAGTTTAAATCCATCGATATTCTGACTTCTAACTTCTATGAACCTATACATATTTTATATCATTGGAAAGCTAAGAGTCTTGTGATTCCAATTCTGGATGGCAATCAAGGATACAATCATAACTGTAGACACAGTGAGCGCTTTTGCCAACACAAACGTTCTCCTGACGGAGGTATAAAAATATGGAACTCACCACTTTGTAGTCCAATAAACGTGACAAAACTGATCCATTTCGAACAAAAATTGTCTTTTTACATCAATAAGGGTCCGATTAAAGTCCTCCAATAAAGTGATTAGTCCCGGACAACAGACAAAAATGTAAAACAAAGTGAAAATGCGCTCCCGAAATGTCTATGGCCATTTTTGTAGTCTTTACAGCTTTGTTTCCGATTCATTCGCTTCCACTTCCGCCTACAAAGGTCACTAAGCATGCCCAGAAGAAAAAAATAATAATTTCATCCGGTTTACTCCTTACGTACGGTAGATCTCCGACCAATGGCGCATGGATGGAAAGTCACGTTATGGTAAGTAACTCGAACCAATCACGGTCCAGAACTCTGATGATTGATGCATCGAATAGCCAATGTAATGCTGTAAACGCAGATATATAACTTGACCGGGCGGACTTATTCGCTGCCATAGTATATGACGTGCGTAAAATGTCTTATTCATGAAGAGATTACGCACAGTGCGTACCAGTAACATACTGTTTCAGCACCATGTCCAAACACCCTTTATAATCAAAATACAGCATTGAAGGAAGCCGTGGAGCTTTATATGGTAAGATGCAGTTATGATTCTGATGATTTAAGGACTACGGCATTTACCCAGGAGATGGCGCATATGGCACACTTTTGACCACCTTTGACCTGTAGTTAGAAAAATGTGTGCAGAATACTCATTTCTTGGTTTATTGCTGTCAAATTTGGTGTGGATGAAGGTAATACTTTAGGCTTTAGACCCGCAGTGCGTTTTAGATCCCAACCTATTTTTAAAGCCATTTTTACACCATGTATTTATATAAAATAAATAATCGGACATAAAAAAATTATTTTTCAGTGTATTAAAATTCATATTGCTTGGTAACAATCGCACTCAGAGATAATAACACAGTTCTGGGATAAATTTTAGAGTGTTTGCTTTCCAAAGAGATCCCAGCCATTTCTCTACTCAAAATGGTTCAAGAACAGCTTTAAGTTAATTTTGGGTATGCATTTTAAGAAAATGTAGGGTGGAAATTGCAGGAATGTTAAGGGGGTAAAATTGGACATTAGGAGCTTGAAGCTCAAGAAAATAGTTGCATTATATTCTCTTTTGTGAACCTTTAAACCTGTTAGTTTGCTGAAAGTGCTGCAGAGAGTGCACCATGTGGCCGTTAGACAAACTGCAATCAGCAAAATGCGCACTCCCATGACTTTCAGGCGTGTGCTCATTATTCCGAGCTCTGCGACGGCAGAGGCCATTTTTGCTCTTTTTGTAATGCTGGATAAAATTATTTTCTTCTTTGACTTACGGGGAGCTTGTGTAGGTGTCGTGGCTGGCTAGCTACACTTATCTAAGCTAGTTTAGACCGCGTACATGGGTACGTACGTGCATCATTACATCACGCTACGCGCTCTCACAAGCCCACACGCACACCCTGAACCACCTCAAAATGAATGGAATTGCTGCCTCTACATGCAACCGCAGTAGAATCAAACTACAGCAAACTACAGCACTTGATTCAATTGTATCGTCAGGAGATGAAAAAACTGACTATAGATTTTAAAAAAAATTCTTTTAACAAAAATATTGCGCAATGCAGCTTTAATGTGCTTAAATAACCTCAAGCAAAACAAATAAATGTATGTATCTATCATATATGTAAATACTGGGGAGTGAAGTGGTGAAGCATGTGTTTGACTGATTAATAAAACCAATATATATAGTTTATATAAAATTCTGGCATATGATGCCACCCCTGAAAATTTTTTGCCCCTTTCTTGCCACCCCATAAATATTTTTCTAGATCCGCCCCTGACTGTATGGTCTGATCCCTGTGGCATTTAAACACCTTGCCACAGTCGGTAATAGAGATTCATTAAGACAAGAAATACCCATTTCATCTCCTTCTATCCTCACGATTTCACACAAGGGGAGTAGGATACGTGCTCAGGATTAAATTATTCATCGTAATTGTCGCAGAGTTGCTCAAATCCTGATTTTTCGAACAAGCCAAAGGGAAAATGAGTCAGAAGCCAATACTAAATTCTGAGTCAATTTTATGAGTCTGTAAATGTCACTCGACTTACTGAGCATGATGCTGGAGCTCATTATCTAATACAAGAAATTATTTTTTTCTTTCAGCGTAACCTATTACGTCTGTACCAATCTTTACTTTAATTATTGAAAAGTATATGTATTACCACACAAGAAAGAAAGTTCCGCAAGAAGCTACAATATCTCCCAAACCAGGGTTGCAATAACATGATCAGCTCATTTTGTTCTTGCAGCCCTGTGAGAGAGAACACAATTCTTTATTCGTGTGGAGTGAATAGGCCTTCAACATCACACAGTAAATTATTTGTGGTACAATAAGAAAGCAGAAGCAACTGGGAATAACAGTAACTCAGCCACAAAGTACCAGGCCACTTAAAATCATAGAGCAGAGGCAGTGGATACTGCTGATGCGCAGAGGTCAGCAGTTACAGTTCGTAAACTTTAAGTAGCCAAGTGTGATGCAAAGCCAAGCAACTCAACAGCAGTGGAGAATATTTTTTCTCTGGAGTGATTAATCATGTCTTTCTCTGAGGAGATCCAATGGATGAGTCTGGTAGTGTAAAGTTTGATGCAGAGGGCATTATGGTTTGGGGCTGTTTTTCAGAAGTGGGGCTTGGAGCCTGGGGGTTAGTTCCAGCAAAAGGAACACAACTTTATGTTTCACCATACAAAGAAATCTAGGAAAACATTGTATGCATTTGTCTATCCCTGGGCAGAGTGCTGGTCTGTTGAATCTCCAAGCTACTGCTCTCAGAACATATTTCTCCTGACTTCCTCCTTCTGACTTAACAGTCATTTATTTGATTGCCTAATAAACTCACATTTAGGAATTAGATTTTGCTATGCCATTTTTTCTTGGTATGTTGAGAACATTTCTCAGGCATCTCTTGACTCCATTCTCATCTCCTTTGAACTGGATTTTTTTATATATGCACTTTGGAAGCAGAGATGTAAATAAGTATAACCATGGAGATATACAAGTCTGAACACAATGAGGGGGGAAAAAGTCATCAAAAATTCTGATACCTGCCCTAGTATGAAGAGTCCCATTTTTAAATCAGAGCCTGTTGTTATTAAGGTTAGATAAATGGTGTAATATTTGCTCATAAATTATTGTTGCGAAAATGGTAAAAATAAAAACTTAAAATAAGCTGACAAGGTCAGGAAAGACCTAAATATATTAGTTTCAACTCAAAGTATGAAGATGCACTTTGCAATCAGTATATTCAAGGCAGCATTGCTAAACCTGCATTCCTAAGGCAAATATAGACCCTTCGTGGGTTAGTGGTCACATAGAAAAGTGTTTACCCAGAGAACTCTGGACACATTTCAGAAACCATACCAAGGTATGTATATTTATGACAGGGCTGCGTGTTTAATCTGATTCAAATGAGGTAAAGACAGAAAACAACCATTTGATGTAAAGTGTCTTTATTCATAAGGATATCGGGGACAAAAACATTTGCTATCTCTGTTAAAGAAACACATGGCCAGTCAGTGTCATATTCCATTGAAATGTGATGTAAAAGAAAAAAAAAATAGAAAAACGGGTGAAATATAATGCCGCGAGTAATGCAATGCCATGACCCTTTTTCCCCAATGAATCGTTTCGTCTTTAATGCGATTGAGGTATGAGAGGTGTGCAACCACATAACAGCAGGGCCCCCCACCGAACCAGATTTTTTTCTTAAGTTTACATGTAGAAGGTTAATTTCTAGATTTACAAAAAAAAAAACTTTTATTACTGACTAATTTTATGTTACGTATTACAGCAGGTGATGAGCTCAATCAAGAGACAAGCATTTTGTGGCCTTTAATAGCTTTAAATAAATTACAAATCTTGATAAGGCACTTTATCAATATAAATAATATAAAAAAATTATACACTTGGTATTAAGTGGATGTTCCCAGACTTCCACATATTAGCCCAACTGCCTTCCCCTGTCTGTCCTGATTCGTTTTCTTTCTTTCTTCCTTTCTTCTTTTTCTCCATCCTTACAGGTGAAAGATCTGAAGTTTGTGTTAACGAATTTTCAAAAGTACAGAAGAAGTCAAACTACATCAGGAGTCGCATTAACCGACCGTTTTCCTTATTTGACCGGTTTGATTAAAACGGTGACAGAAAAATCTGAAGGCCATATATCTTTCTATCCAGGAGCTGAGAGCGCGTTGAAGAGTTACTAAGGCATGGGGTGCATCTGTGACTGCACCATACACAAACCGGAGATGATAGATTGCTGCAACTAAACTACTGATGCAGAAGGAGCTCATGCAGGGATTTCCTCCCACTGAAGCGATCAGAAAAGATGCCATTCAGAGTTCTGATCACTTCAGTTAAAGAAGTGTTACCTGATTTAAAATCTTTCCAGTCTCCAGTGTAGCAACAAATCGCTGATTCAGCCTCCATTATGCACAGGCGGAGCACAGTTCAGCTCCATGCGGAGTGTTCCGGCCACAGCAGGTGAAATGTTCCTAATTAATACATGTAGCCTATTAATCTGCTTGATGTGAGGTGGTACGGTGTGGATTCTCTGTTCAGTTTGTTCTGATTGAATATTAATTAAAATGATCGGAAATGTAATACTACTGAATATGTAATTATTAGGGATGTGTCAGGTTTGCGTGTTTTTAAAGAGGACCCAAATGCAGAACTTAAATGATCTCAGATTTAATTAAATAATAAATACCAAAACTTACAAATAATCACGAGGAAGCCAGGGAACATGGAGATAAGGGAACGCGGGAAGACAGACCTGGGATGAACAGGGAAGGCAGGAAAGGAGGAAATGAGGAAGTGACTGAGAAGACCAATGACCAATTAGTGAGAGCAGATGCAGGTGAGAGGGAGAGAGGAGGTGGAAGTAATCAACTGGGACAGGAGGTAAAATGGCTGGGAGACAGAAAACTCTAAAGAAACTATAAAGCAAGGATAATAGGTCTAGGGAGGAATCTTAAGGAAACAGTGGAGAAAAGAAGGAAGAAATAAATAAGGACACTTTCTAAAGAGGAATACTAATAGGAAGGAGGACAAAGGATCAAAGGGTGAAAAACATCTAAGAACAAGGAGAAATACGGAAACAAGAAAGTGCAGAAATAACTAGTAAAGACAAAGACTAACTAAACATGACAATAGAACTAAATAAGGAAAATAACTAACAAAACACAAACACCTAGGAACTATGACAGGATGTAAGAAAATATCGATGTATATGTCGCAATATTTTTTGTCAAGATATTGTATCGATATTCAAAAGCAATTTATCAATTTTTATTATTTTTTACAATTTGAATGGAACCATTAATGATGACAGTAATTTTTGTAGTCAAATCAAAAGTATAACCGCTAGTTTGTGGCTGTTTTCACTCCAGTGGATTAACTAGATCTAGTAATAAAACTGGATGTGTTATGTATGAAACAGGTTGGGATTTTTAGAATGCACTGAGTTTTTCTGCAGTTAAATGAAGTTTTAACAATCACAATATATTGTCTTACTCATAGGATTGCAATACAGTGGGTACGGACAGTATTCAGACCACTTTAAATGTGTCACTCTTTGTTTAATTGCAGCCATTTGCTAAAATCAAAAAAGTTCATTTTATTTTTCCTTAATGTACACTCAGCACCCCATTTTGACAGAATAAAACAGAAATGTAGAATTTTTTGCAAATTTATTAAAAAAGAAAAACGGAAATATCACATGCTCATAAGTGTTCAGACCCTTTGCTCAGTATTGAGTAGAAGCACCCTTTTGAACAAGCACAGCCATGAGTCTTCTTGGGAATGATAGAAGTTTTTCACACCTGGGTTTGGGGATCCTCTGCCATTCTTCCTTGCAGATCTTCTCCAGTTTCAGGTTGGATGGTGAACGTTGGTGGACATCCATTTTCAGGTCTCTCCAGAGATGCTCAACTGCGTTTAGGTAAGGGCTCTGGCTGGGCCAGTCAAGAGCGGTCACAGAGTTGTTCCGAAGCCACTCATTTGTTATTTTAGCTGTGTGCTTAGTGTCATTGTCCTCTTTTATTGGAACGACTGGAGAGCTGGGTCGGACTCTCTGGTACAGTACTTGGCTGGTTCGAGTCTTACCTAAAGAACAGGGACTTCTATGTTTCAATAGGAAACCTTTCATCAGAACGAACAGAAATCACATGTGGGGTGCCCCAGGGCTCCATCCTGGGGCCCCTCTTATTTAATATCTACATGCTCCCACTAGGCAAGATTATAGCGACCAATAACATTAGCTACCATAACTACGCAGATGGCACTCAGCTCTACATTACAATGTCGCCAGGTGACTCTGAACCCATTCAAACCCTAAATCAATGCATTGACCAAATAAATGGATGGATGTGCCATAACTTTCTCCAGCTGAATAGAAACAAAACTGAAGTGATTATTTTTGGACCCAAGGAGGAACGATCAAGAGTCAGCACACAGCTTCAATTAATACAGCTAGAAACTACTGATCAGGTTCGTAACCTAGGTGTAGTAATGGACTCAGACCTAAACCTCCAGGGTCACATAAAGGCAATAACAAGGTCAGCGTTCTATCACCTGAAGAACATCTCTAGGATTAAAGGACTGATTTTGCAACATGACCTAGGAAAACTCATCCATGCGTTTATCTTTAGTCGGATTGATTACTGCAACAGCATCTTCACAGGTCTGCCTAAAAAGTCAATCAGACAGCTGCAGCTGATCCAGAACGCTGCCGCTCGCGTCCTCACTAGAACCAGGAAAGTAGAGCACATCACCCCAGTTCTAAAGTCCTTACACTGGCTCCCTGTAGCTAAGAGAATAGACTTTAAAATACTTTTACTAGTTTATAAATCATTACATGGCTTAGCACCAAAATATCTTGAAGACCTGTTGTCATGGTTCCAACCACCAAGACCACTCAGGTCCTCTAACTCTAGCCTACTAAACACCCCTAGACTCAGAACTAAACATGGAGAAGCAGCTTTCAGTTTCTATGCTCCCCTTATCTGGAACGGACTTCCTGACGAGTGTAGAGCTGCTGAAACTCTGAACTGCTTTAAATCGAGACTAAAAACCCATCTGTTTAGAATTGCCTTTGAGTAAATGCTTGATGTTATATGTATGAAATGTGTTCATGCTCTCTTGCTTTTTATTTTTATTTTTCTCTTGCTTTATTGTGTATCATGTGTAATGTGTGTTTCTTTTATGTGTTTCTTTTAAATCACCAAATCATGTAAAGCACCTTGAATTACCCTGCTGTTGAAAGTGTGCTATACAAATAAAATTGCCTTGCCTTGCCTTGCCTTGCCATGAAAGGTGAACCTTCAGCCCAGTCTGAGGTCCTGAGCACTCTGAAAGAGGTTTTCTTCCAGTATATCTCTGTACTTGGCCGCATTCATCTTTTGTTCAATTGCAACCAGTCATCCCTTTCCCTGCAGCTGAAAAACACCCCCACAACATGATGCTCCCACCACCATGTTTTACTGTAGGCATTGTATTGGGCAGGTGATGAGCAGTGCCTGGTTTTCTCCACACATACTGCTTAGAATTAACGCCAAAAAGTTCAATCTTGGTCTCATCAGACCAGATAATCTTATTTCTCATAGTTTGGGAGTCCTTGTGTTTTTTGGCAAACCCTATGCAAACTCTATTCATATGTCTTGCACTGATGAGAAGCTTCCGTCGGGCCACTCTACCATAAAGCCCCAACTGGTGGAGGGCTGCAGTGATAGTTGACTGTGTAACTTTTTCCCATTTCCCTACAGCATTTCTGGAACTCAGCCACAGTGATCTTTGGGTTCTTCTTTACCTCTCTCACCAAGGCTCTTCTCCCACGATTGCTCAGTTTGGCTGGACGGCCAGGTCTAGGAAATGTTTTGGTCGTCCCAAACTTCTTCCATTTGAGGATTATGGAGGCCACTGTGCTCTTAGGAACCTTGAGTGCTGCATAGATTCTTTTGTAATCTTGGCCAGATCTGTGCCATGCCACAATTCTGTCTCTGAGCTCCTTGGGCAGTTCCTTCCACCACATGATTCACATTAGCTCTGACATGCACTGTGAGCTGTAAGGTTATCATTTTAGAAATTGATGGGTAAACATAGATTATGACCGTATTGTTTAACCCAATCAGTAAAAATGACCGACAACAAAAAATTGTAGCGCAACCTCTGAATTACATATAAAAAACATCACATACATTTTAAATAATATCCTAGTTGTATCCTATATCAGTTACTGATAGTTAATCTGATCATACTTATCCGATACATCACTGTAGTGTTATATCAGAGTGAAAAAATGTAAACTCAAGTTCAATAATTTATGTTTTATGATTCACCATGTAGTTAAAACAAATGATCACTATCTGAAAAACAAAATAACCATAAACCATTTCCTTTATTTTTCTTGTCAGGATCTGGTATTTATTCTAAATACTGATCACTACAGTAGCAAGACAACAGTAACCATCATTTTAGTAGTAGTAGCTTTAGTTAATCGGAATAAGTAAAAACATCCTATTGTTACACTGACATACAGTAACTTACCTACTTTTATTCATCACTACGAAATAATTTTCCAGTTCCCTCTTCTGTTTTGTGCTCCCAATAGCTTTCTTTTCTGCCTCTCCATCTTTAGCTAGCCTAGCTCTCATCAAATGCATTCCATTTTCAATGATGACCTCAATAATAATATTGATTGCAAATGAAAAGAATAAGTATTATTATTATTTTCATTTGGAATTGATATGATTATTGAGGTCAACAGGAATAATTAGGATCATTATTGAGTAATTGTTATGACTTTTGCACACAGAATGCTTGCCATTACCATTCCCCTCAAATTTGTATGCTAAGTTAAAGCAAACTGACTGCTGCCAGATCAGGAGAATGACTCGGCAGGGTACAAAATGCTTTTTCTCACTTATCTAACTCTGGGGAAGATGGCAACAGACTCAGGTTCACTTTAGGGTGGAATATCTCTTTAAGCACTGGTGTTGTGTACAAATATACTGTCATGGAGAGTGATGATTATGCCCCCCCCAATCTAATCTAAACAAACTATGTCTTCTATGAACAACTCTCCTTTCATAGACACTGAATGACAGACCGATGGCAGCAGCTGCTGGGAGACTTCACGCTCTGTAGATGCAGACACATAGCTTCACTTCACAGTCTGTAGGCCTTGGCACAAGAAAAATTGCATGTACACACATACTTGATAGAAAATTACACGTTCTTTTTTAAAGGTACTATCAGTTGAGATATTTTTCTCGGATGGCTGCTTTTCTGAGGGAAAACAATTGCACGATATAGTCATGTGACAGAAATTAAACATTTTTAATATACAAACTTATGCTGCTATTAATATATTTTTAAATCACTGATGATGCCCACATGCATCAATATAATTTCCTTCAATGAGATGAGCTAATCCAGCTGTGAGAAACCAAAACTATTGAATGATAAAACCATTAAGCAGCTCTTCCCTTCTTAGTGCAGCTGGGGTCCTCCTGTCTCACACTCTTTCATCAACATGTTAACAGATAGGACCACCAGACAAAATGAAGGAGAACCCCCTGCTGTCCCATGACCAAATCTTAATACCTTCCTCTGCATCGTCACAGGGAGTGTAGTGAGACTCAAAGGAACAGGAGGCAGACAGACAGCAGATCTGGCAAAACAGAAATCAGAATTTTATATTGTCTTCTTCTGATTACACTAGGGCAGGGGTCTGCAACCTTTACAATCCCAATAACCATTTTTGCTCTTAGTTCTGCTAAATTAAACTCGTTGAGAGCCACAAATGTTATGACCTTTTGAAAAAAGACAATTTATGATTTCTGGGGAATATCTACCTAAGGAAATGTGTTCTTTTATATAAAGAATCACCAATATATTTCTATTTTTAGCTTTTAAGATAAACAGAAACATACAAGTTTTGCAGAAAGAAGATGGATACATTTTATTTGATGGGATGTTGACATTGGTGGAAAATTATGTTTCTTTTAAAAAGCGCATGGATGTTCAGCTGGAGAAAGTTATGGCACATCCATCCATTGATTTGCTCGATGCATTTACTTAGGGTTTGGATGGGTTTAAAGTCACCTGGTGACATCGTAATGTAGAGCTGAGTATCATCTGCATAGTTTTGGAAATTAATCTTATTGGTTTTTATAATCTGGGCTATTGGGAGCATGTAGATATTAAATAAGAGTGTTGGGATTCTGTGACAGTGTGCTGGAGAGTGGGTGTGTCCGTGTGTGTCTCTCTCCTCTTACCTTTTCCACAGGGTGTGTTAGGCAGCAGCACCAGGTGCTTCCAATTAACCTCATCAGTCTCCAGCTTAAAAGGGGATCGGATCCTAGAGGCTGGCGCCAGTTGGTTCTCGCTCCTAGCGTGGTATTTGGCCAAAACCTATTCTAGAGAAATCCTCGTTGAAATACTCTCAGTTACCAGTTCCAGTGCTCACCCTTTGCTCTCCTTGCAGATCCTTTCAGGAAATCATGTCCGCTCTCCCGCTTTGTCTTCCTTCCGGGAAGTGACGGCACCTACCCCCGAGTTTTTTTCCGGTGATTTAAGTAAATTTAATGGATTTTTACTTCAATGCAACCTCGCTTTTTCACGTTCCCCACAAACTTTCGCTACAGATTCCAACAAAATTAGTTATGTTATTAGTCTCCTGCGAGACAAAGCTCTTAGATGGGCGGAAGCTTTTTTTGGTACAGACCCCATTTAGGGAACCTCATATGAAGAATTTTTAGAATTATTTAGACTGACCTTCTTCCCAGTTAAAAATGAGGATCGGGCTTCCAGAGATTTACTGACACTAAAACAAGGAAAAAGATCAGTTGCAGAATTCCCTATTGAATTTCGCACCCTTGCAGCAGAGTCAGGCTGGAACAATCCAGCCCTAAAATCAGCCTTTTATAATGCACTAAAGGAAAGAGTAAAAGATGATCTAGCCAGTAGAGAAGAGCCAGAAACCTTGAACCAGTTAATCACCCTCACCATCAGGCTAGACAACTGTGCGAGAGAGAGAATCAGATCCAGGCCCACAATCGAATATAACCGGTCACTTCCCAGCACTGACAAGTCCATTCCACAAAGGTCATCTTCTCCTTGCGAAAATGTCCCAGAACCCATGCAGCTGGGTTGAACACGCTTAACTCCCGAAGAAAGACAGAGGTGTATGTCTTCCGGGTGTTGTCTCTATTGTGGTTCACCACAACATTTCATTGCTTCCTGTCCTGTTCGCCCAAAAGGGAATACGCGTCAGGGATTTTAGGGGTCCTGACGGGTTACACAAACAAAAAATAGGTTGGTGGTCTCAGCCTCCCTAAACTTTGATCACAAAAGCCCCTTTTTTTGTCCTGCCTTGATGGATTCAGGCTCTGAACAAAATTTGATTCACTCTGACATAGTTAATCAGTGCAACATTCCAGTTCTCGATCTAGACCCTCCTATCCGTGTAACGGCTCTTGATGGTAGCACCATGACAACCATTACTCACCAAACCCAGCCTCTCTCTTTGGTCGTCTCAGGAAACCATCATGAAAATATTCAGTTCTATGTTTACCCCACCAGAGAGAGTGCTATTGTTCTTGGATTTCCTTGGCTAACTCTTCATAACCCACAAATTAACTGGTCCAAACTTCGTATTGATTCATGGAGTCCCTTCTGTATGAAATCTTGCCTTCACTCCGCCGTTCCTGTTAGACCCATGAGGGAACCTAAAGTCATACCTCCCCCTGATCTGTCCAACGTTCCACCAGAGTACCATGATTTGCAGCAAGTTTTCAGTAAGGATCTGGCCTTATCATTAGCACCTCATCGCCCCTATGACTGTTCCATCGATCTCCTGCCCAGTGCTCCCCTTCCATCTGGTCGTCTCTTCAGTTTATCCGTCAAAGAAAGGGAGGCCATGGAAAATTACATTCATGATTCTCTCAAAGCTGGCATTATCCGTCCTTCCTCCTTACCTTTAGGCGCTGGGTTCTTGTTCTTGTTTCCAAAAAAGATGGTTCGCTCCACCCGTGCATTGACTACAGAGGACTCAATCAGATCACCATCAAGAATAAATACTCTTTACCACTCATTTCCTCCACCTTTGAACCTGCCTCCAAAGCCACAGTTTTCTCAAAACTCGATCTCAGGAACGCCTATCATCTCGTCAGGATCCGGGCAGGAGACGAGTGGAAAACGGCGTTTAAGACTCAAATTGGACATTATGACTGTCTGGTCATGCCATTCGGTCTATGCAACGCCCCAGCCGTTTTTCAAAACCTGGTTAATGATATCCTCAGAGATTTCCTTCACACATTCGTTTTTGTTTACTTGGATGATATCCTCATCTTTTCCAAGAGCCTGGAAGAACACAAGATCCATGTCAGTTTGGTCCTGCAAAGATTGCTTGAAAACCGCCTTTACATCAAAGCTGAAAAATGTGAATTTCATGTTCCATCCATAACTTTCCTGGGGTACATTCTGGAGGGCGGACAGGTAAGAGCTGACCCAGCCAAGACTCACACAGTTAAGGACTGGCCCACTCCAGACTGCCGAAAACAATTGCAGCGTTTCTTAGGTTTTGCTAATTTTTATAGAAGAATCATCAAGAACTTCAGTGGAATCGCTACCCCCCTGACCGCTCTCACATCCACAAAGAACCCCTTCCAGTGGACCCCAGAGGCTGACCAGGCTTTCAATCAACTGAAAGAACTGTTTACCAATATACCCATACTTACACATCCAGATCCATCCCTGCAGTTCATTTTGGAAGTCGATGCCTCAGACTCAGCTGTTGGAGCTGTCCTTTCTCAAAGGTCCCCTCATGATAACAAGTTACATCCGTGTGCCTTCTTTTCCAAAAGATTCTCCTCAGCTGAACAGAATTACGACATTGGCGACCAGGAGCTCCTTGCAATTAAACTAGCGCTTGAAGAATGGAGACATTGGGTGGAGGGCACGGCACTCCCGATGATCGTATGGACAGATCACAAGAATCTTTCTTACATCCAGATTGCAAAAAGACTCAACACAAGACAGTACCGTTGGTCCCTTTTCTTTTCCCGGTTTAATCTCAATGTTTCTTATCGTCCTGGCTCAAAGAACAAGAAACCTGACGCCCTTTCTCGACTTTACCAACCAGACTGTCCATCCTGTCAATCTACCACCATCCTTCCCTCCACCTGTTTCATTGGGTCCCTCACCTGGGATCTTGAACATTCCATCAAGGCTGCCCAGCAGACCGAACCAGACCCAGGTGGGGGTCCACCCAGACGTTTATATGTCCCATCAGCCCTTAGAGCACGGACCATCCACTGGGGTCACACATCAAAGTTTTCCTGTCATCCCGGAATCACCAGAACCATCGCCCTCCTCCGCAGATACTTCTGGTGGCCGTCCCTCAATAAGGATGTTGCTGAATATGTCTCCGCCTCTCACATTTGCAATCGCTATAAGTCGTCTCATCAACCCCCTTCTGGTCTCCCCCAACCACTCTTCATCCCTGCTCGCCCTTGGTCTCACATCGCCCTCGATTTCATCACCGGTCTGCCTTCGTCCAAAGGTAAAAGTGTCATCTTAACAATCATTGATCGTTTCTTTAAAGCCTGTCATCTTGTTGCCCTTTCCAAGCTCCCATCCTCTGCAAGAAAGCCAGTTTACTCATCAGTCATGTGTTCCGCCTCCATGGCATTCCTTCCTAAATTATCTCAGATCGTGGTCCACAATTCATCTCCCAAGTCTGGAAAGAGTTCTGTTCAGTCCTTGGAGCCAAATCTCGCCTGTCATCTGATTTCCATCCCCAAACAAACGGTCAGTGTGAACGTTTAAATCAAGAAATAAAAAATACTCTTCGTTGTCTCTGCAGTCAAAACCCAATCTCCTGGAGTACTCATCTGCCATGGATAGAATACTCTCACAACTCATATGTCTCCGCTGCCACAGGTCTATCACCCTTTGAAATTACACTTGGGTACCAACCACCTCTCCTGCCATCATCACTCCCGGCCCCAGTGGTTCCCTCGGTCCGTGCTCACGTCCACTCCATCCGTCGTGTTTGGGATCAGACTAAGGTAGCTTTACAACGAACTTCAACCCAAAACAAAATCATTGCAGATTGAAAACAAAGACCAGCACCACTCTATACACCCGGTCAACAGGTCTGATTATCTTCAAAAGATTTTCCATTAAAATCATATTGCAGGAAACTATCCCCCCCCCCCCGGTTTCTTGGCCCTTTTCCCATAGAGTCCGTCATCAGTACATCCACTGTTAAACTTCAACTCCCGTCTCATCTCCGCGTTCACCCAGTGTTCCACGTCTCCCAAGTCAAGCCAGTTGTCTCCAGTCACTTGTGTTGGGATTCTGTGACAGTGTGGTGGAGAGTGGGTGTGTCCGTGTGTGTCTCTCTCCTCTTACCTTTTCCACAGGGTGTGTTAGGCAGCAGCTCCAGGTGCTTCCAATTAACCTCATCAGTCTCCAGCTTAAAAGGGGATCGGATCCTGGAGGCTGGCCCCAGTTGGTTCTCGCTCCTAGCGTGGTATTTGGCCAAAACCCATTCTAGAGAAATCCTCGTTGAAATACTCTCAGTTACCAGTTCCAGTGCTCACCCTTTGCTCTCCTTGCAGATCCTTTCAGGAAATCCTGTGACCTCTCTCCGGACACCTTTGCAAGAATATCCTTTCAGTCTGGGTTTTCCCCTTGTCAGCCTCTGCACCGCTTGCCCGCTGGTAACTCTTCACCATATCCACTCTCTCCGCCGTTGCCTCTCCTAGCTGCTTGCCTGTCCACCCTGAAGACGTTATTGCCGGATACTGTGAACTTACCTCCTCTGTCGTCGCTCCTAGTCATCCTCCGGACTCCATCAATCCATTCCCCTGTAGAGACACACAAGGATCAATTTGTACCGCTCATCCACCTCCAGCCAACCACTGTTCATGGATTCCTACTTACCCTTCCCTTCACCATTACCTTCCAGAAACCAAGTAAGATCCTCCTCAGTATCTTCCCTGATTCCAAATTACAAAAAGACATCTTTAACCTCTCACCTATTCCCTCTTCTAGCCCGGCGCTCATTTCCTGGTTCCTCCCGAGATGGCCCTCCAGTTCCCTTCTCACTCCATTTAATAAATCTTTTACTCACTACAACTTGTTTGTTTGCTGACTGGAGTTGTTGCCTATTAGAGTCATAAAAACCGAACATGTCAAAGAGGGGCCCCAGGATGGAGCCCTGGGGCACCCCACATGTGATTTCTGTTCGTTCTGATGAAAAGTTTCCTATTGAAACAAAGAAGTCCCTGTTCCTAAGGTTGGACTCGAACCAGCCAAGTACTGTACCAGAGAGTCGGACCCAGCTCTCCAGTCGTTCCAATAGTAAATCATGATCAACAGTGTCAAATACAACACGGAGTTCCAACAGAACCAGCAATGTGGTTCTACTCTTATTCTCTTAGATCTCTTTCATCCTTAGTTACCTTAGTTAGTTTTTATTTTTCTGTCCAGTCTTCTCTTCTGTTTATCCATTTGTCTATCTTGTGTTTTCTCCCTCCCATACTGCTTCCCTGCCCAGCTGCCAACTACCTCCACCTGCTCTCTCCCCAGCATCTGCTTTCCACTAATTAGCCTTCTGGTTTCTCTCCGTCACTTCCAATTCTCGACAGTGTATTTAAGCTCTCTGGTTTTCTTTGTTTTCCGTTGGTTCCTCATCAATACTTCCTGTCTTCCAGTCTCTGTATTTTGATGTCTTTTTGCGATTCCATGCAAGTTGTTTTTTTGGTTATTTAATTTTTTCATTAAAATCATTTATCTATACTCCATCAAACAAACCATGACACAGGTCCATTTACACTTAAGATCAAAATTATTCATACCTCTGGATTTAGATTTAAAGTACCTTTTTTTTAAGTTGACCTACTGTACATGTTTTTGGAAAATCTGGAGCTAAAGATCAGGGTTAAGGCAAAGAGGCCTTCAGTCCTCAAAGGAAACTGTTTATAGGAATGTTTTACCATTTTTACAGACCTATGTGAGGTCACACACTGATGCTGGACATGAAGGCCTGACTTGCAATGTTCGTTTGAATTTTTCCCAAATTCAATTCAGTTTTTCAATTCAGTTTATTTATATAGCGCCAATTCACAACAGATGTCATCTCAAGGCACTAAACAAGAAGTCATTTCAATACATTTATACAAAAATTCCAATCAGTTAAAAAGTTTCCTATTTAAGGAATCCCAGCAGATTGCGTCAGTCAGTGGCGTGAGGTTGGGCAGACTTTCCAACCACAGCAATCCTTCAGCAATCCCTCATACTGAGCAAGCATGTAGCGACGGTGGAGAGGAAAAACTCCCCTTTAACAGGAAGAAACCTCCAACAGAACCAGGCTCAGTAGGAGCGGCCATCTGCCACGACCGTCTGGGGGTTTGAGAAGACAGAGCAGAGAAACAGAAAGAACAGAAGATCTGATATAAGAGTACTTTCTATGTTACAGAAAGTAAAAAGTTGATAACAGGACACAGTGGATGTTCAGTTACTGGGAGCATCATCCCAGTCAATGCCCCCCGTCCAACAGGGCTTTGCAGCCAAGCAGGATACCAGACCAGGTGTATCTTCTATGGAGAGAAAAACACTGAGAGAACACAAAGTTAACAGTCAAAATAGCAGAATGTACTGTAATAAAACTGGAGAGTAGTAGTAGAAAAGGAAGTAGCAGAGTGAAGAAAATTGCTAAGTCTGTCCTCCAGCAGTCTAAGCCTATAGCAGCATAACTACAGAGCTAGCTCAGGATGACCTAAGCCACTCTAACTATAAGCTTTATCAAAAAGGAAAGTTTTAAGCCTGGCCTTAAAAGTAAACAGAGTGTCTGCCTCACAGACTAAAACTGGGAGGTGGTTCCACTGGAGAGGAGCCTGATAACTAAAAGATCTGCCTCCCATTCTACTTTTAGAAATCCTAGGAACTACAAGTAAACCTGCAGTCTGAGAGCGAAGTGCTCTGTTGGGAACATATGGAACAATTAGATCTCTGATGTATGATGGAGCTTGATTATTAAGGGCTTTGTATGTAAGAAGAAGGATATTTAATTCTATTCTGGATTTAACAGGGAGCCAATGAAGGGAAGCTAAAACAGGAGAAATGTGATCTCTCTTTTTAATATTCATCAGAACTCTTGCTGCCGCATTTCGGATCAACTGAAGGCTTTTAAGGGCATTTTGTGGACTACCTGATAGTAAAGAATTACAGTAGTCCAGCCTTGAGGTAACAAATGCATGGACTAGTTTCTCAGCATCACTCCTGGCTGGATGTTTCTAATTTTAAAAATATTCCGGAGGTGAAAGAAGGAAATCCTAGAAACCTGTTTAATATGGGATTTAAATGTCAAGTCTTGGTCAAAAATAACGCAGAGATTCTTTACGTTATTACTGGGGGCAAATTTAATACCATCCAAATGAAGTGATTGACTAATCAGTTTCTTTTTTAGAACTACTGGTGCAAAGACAGCAACTTCTGTTTTGTCAGAATTTAAACGCAAAAAGTTTAGATTCATCCATGTTTTTATGTCTTCCAGACATGCCTGTAATCTACCTTACTGACTGGGTTCATCAGGATTTATGGATAAATATAGTTGTGTATCATCGGCATAGCTGTGGAAATTTATCCCATGCTGTCTAATGATTCTACCAATTGGAAGCATATATATGGTGAAAATAATTGGTCCAAGCACAGAACCCTGTGGTACTCCACAAGTAACCCTTGAGAGTGAAGAAGATTTATCATTTAGATGAAAAAACTGGAATCTAACAGAAAAATATGATTTAAACCAGCCTAGTGCTGTTCCTTTGATCCCTGCAACATGTTCAAGCCTCTCTAAGAGAATATTATGATCGACTGTGTCAAAAGCAGCACTAAGATCTAACAAAACCAGAACAGACACCAGTCCATTATCTGAGGCCATGAGAATATCATTAGTAACCTTCACCAGTGCTGTTTCAGTGCTATGATGAGCTCTAAAACCTGACTGAAACTCTTCAAACAGCTCGTTACTGTTTAGATGCTCACAGACTTGATTAGCAACAATTTTCTCAAGGATTTTGGATAAGAAAAGAAGGATAGATATAGGTCTGTAATTCACCAAGTCATCTTGATCAAGGGAAGGTTTCTTGAGTAAAGGTTTAATTACAGCTAAATGTGTTCTGTGGGGTTGTGGTGAGGTTCCAATGAAGCTCCATGTAAACCAAAGTTGCTTATTCATGTCTGTGTGCACTGGTCCAACTGTTCCCACAAAGTTGGGGGCATGAAACTGTCCAAAATGTCTATTAATGCTAAAGCATTAAGAGTTTATTTCACTAAGTCCCACTTCTGAAAAACATCCCTACACCCTGATCTCCTCTCCACTAAACTTTATACTTCATACAATGCAGGCGAGTCCTATTCTGCTGGCATTTCTCATTCTTTAAACCACTGCGTCCAACACTTTGCATTGCACTTGGTGACGTAACGTTTGGATGTGGTTGCTCCGCCATAGAAATCGATTTCATGAAGCACCCTACACAGTGTTGTTGAGCTAATCTGAACACCATGAAGTTTGAAGTTCTCTAGCTCTTGACTCTGCATTAAGTGCTTGACCTCTCCATAGTATTAGCTTCATTATCTGCTGAAGTTGCTCTGAGATGTTACAGTATGTGGGCTACCACTTTGAGGGTGAGCTGCTTCTGTTCCCAGTCACTTCCATGTTGGTATGTTACCACTCACTTCTGGAGTGATGCATATTTTATGAATAAGATAAAATAATTAACTTTCTTTTAAATAAAAATGTTTATGATATGATAACATTTTAATTTTCTCAAAAACAAATGGCCATATCAGATGTTTGTAGCCACCGGTTACAGAACGGTTTGCATTGTGATTAGGAACAAAGTATAAATGTGAGAACGTGTTTTAAACTATATTTGGTCAGTTTGTGCAAATCAGATTAACAATTGACATTTCATCATTTTTTGTCTTTTCCTGCTGGAGATTTTCTCCCACCCTGAATCTCTGAATCAGTTTGAAAGTAGATGAGTCCATCACAGCTTTTTATATTCTCCATGGTAAAAAAAAAAAATTAATTGTGATTCTCGACATTGCTTTGGTAAGTGGCCTTTCTGTAAACGTCCCAAAAACTGGTTTGATTTCCTCTCAATGGACGATTTAAGCTTCATATCACACAAATTCTGCTTGTTACTCTGTCTGCTTTTTTAACTCTCAATTCCCTGTAGGCATTCAGTGATTGATCCAAAATGCTGCTCCTTGTTCTCATTGGTAAGAGTGATTACTGTATGTCTACAAGCATTGTTTGAAAAAAAAATCTACAGTTAATAGAAAGTTGGTAAATAATTTTTTTTGTTTAACAATTATATTTCCATAAACACACTTGAAAGCCTCCCTAAGACTTTTGATGGCGCTTCAGGCAATAAGACAAGCTATGAGCATCCTGTTTTAGGAGATCCTTACATTTGCCTGTTACCAGTTTATTAGTTATAGATGTACTGTTTCATCCCAGTCAAATGTTTTTCTTAATTATTCATAACCAAAGGTAAAGAAAAAGTTAATTGCTTAATATTCATCACATGATGCAGTTTTGTCTCAGGAGCCCAGCATTAGACATCCCCAGCTTTATTTAGCTCCTGACTATAGCTACACAGGAGTCTTAATGAGTCGTCTTGCAGCAAGTGGCCATTAAATATTTATATTTTGAGCATAGAAGACAACTCAGTGTGAAATATTTCAAACCGTCTATAGCATCTGATATTAGTATAAGCCCAGTTGGCATTAGTATGCGTCTCTGTGTGGATTCATAAGAGAATGTTGACCTTTAGATCAGTTAGGAGATTCCTAAAAGGTTGTCAACACATCCAGATCCAGGATGTTCCACGAAAGACTGATGTGTTAAAGCACTAAAATATAAAAAAAAGAGCAACTTAAAATTTCTGCCTTGCTTTTGAAGGCTAGAATCATATACTCCAATTTTAAAAGCAGCAGACTGAATAAATAGCACAGCTATGTCCCCAGAAAATACAGCTTCATTTGTGGGAGCTTCTCACACTTTTTGTGCGACTTTTCCCAGATTAGATTTTTGAAAGATTTAATAGTAATGACAAGGGCTAACTTTGAGGCTTTTCTCCTGAGTAACAGCTTCTGGTCATGTTTAGATGTGGCGTCTCCCCTGATCAGAGAAAGAATCCTGTTTTCTTGGATTCCCAGCCGACTAGTCAAGTTGAAAATCATACATTTCAAGGGACCCGCCAGCATCTCTGCTCATCTCAAGAGAGTATGTGAGTTTAGTAAAGCATAAATTAGCCGCTCCTTTATGTTCTCAAAGTTTACGAATATATTGTTCTTCGAAGTGAAAAAAAAAAGTTTAAACAATTTTTAAATTCTACCTAAATATGACAAAAAATGTATAGAACCTGAGGTACCAGCATTGCCTACCACTGGTAGGATATTGCTCAAAGCTAACTAGGAGTGCTCTAGTTCATTAAGAAGAATGGTTATCTTGCAATCACAAACACTGCAGATTTGATTCCTAGAGCTTTCCCATGCCACATGTTGATGTGGCCTCTTGCAAGGCACCTAGAACCCAGATAGTAACCAATCAGTGTATCGAGTGTGTGGATACTGTGAGTGCAGCTGCAGTGAATAAGACTATTCAACATTTACACAGCAAACGTGTGGAAGAAGATGCTCTGCTCAGATGAGTTCAAAATGGAACTTTTTGGGCTTTAGGCAAAAATGGTACGTGCTATATGTGGTATGTGGCAGAAAACTACTGCTGTACATCATCCTAAACATACCACCTTCATGGTATCTGTTTTAAACACAATCCCTACAGGCCAATTTCGGTAACATCTTTGTTTGTTTCCCTCTATAGTCAAAAACATACACTATACGCACAATTCTAAGATACAGCAATGCCCAGGAAGGATCTGAGCAGCAGTGTGGCTGGATTAAAGAGCTGTAAAACTGTAGTAAAAGAGATTTACAAGCCTCAGAGAATTTTAACACACTTCAGCCCAGATTTAGTTTCCACTATTAGAAAGTGAAGGCGGGGGGCTACTGAAACAAGGAGGAAATAAAAAAGAAACCGTGAGCAGAGAGGGATGACGCAAAGGCACACAAAGCAGAGAGCACTGGTATTCAACAAACACACATACACCTTATGCATGCGTCACAATCATGCAGGTGGCAAGAAAAAAAACCCATAAGAAAACATGAGCTAAAAATGCACAAAAGGTCCCTGAGACCCAGATCAAAACAATTCCATATTAATAGCTGTTGCCTGGAGCATCCACTGCCAGATTAACTACAACAAATGCTTTTCTCACTACCACCACAACAGATACAATAATGTTTACAGTTACCCACTGTCAAATGAAGGATTTCTAGTGACACACTTTGGTGGCAGAGTATTGATCAGTAGCAAGAGGATTCATATACTGTGGGATTTATAAGAGCTGTTGGCGAGAGTCCCAGAGAGACAAGAAAACTATTTCTGGATTCCATATTGCCGCTCCCTCACCCTGGCGACTGCAATAAGGGAGGCAAGCAACTGGTGGCATGAAATATGTTCAACGTCATTATGAATGACCAACAAGGCCGTGGAGAGTGAGGGAGAGGAGGAATAGCACACAGCAGGATCTTTGCAGAATTTAAAGTGCTGCAGAACTCTCGGGTACTTCTGTCACTCAGAGTTAATGTGATTTTTTTTTGTTTTGCTTTGTTGTGATGAGGTCAAAAGACAGGAGTCAATTAGAAAGCATGCTATACTGGAGATTATTTTGGCAACTGATGAAAACACAAATTTATGACTGGAGTGCAACCAGAAACAAAATTTTGCTCATCTTCTTCTCTATGTTGTATTAAAAATAGGATAAACAGTTAATGGTGTATTAGAGTTACCTTAGCTCACTCTACGGGATCAGAAAACATGCGTATGTATGTATATCAATATGACTCATCTTTTTCTGATCCGTCTTTGCTAACTGATGAGCTTCAATCACTGAAATTGCAACATCATCACTCGAACTTCAAAATAAAAGCACCATAATGTTTAACAGATGGAAATGAGTAAGGAGCAGGATAAAGAGTCCATTAGCAACAATTTCAAACAGCAAATATTGCTCCAGTGTAGCAGAGACCGCTACATACAAAATGTAAAGATCACAATCAAGCTGTTGATGTCATCCAACCTTCCCGCAAAAAAATAAAGTTCCTGTTTCACAAAAAAAACACCTCAAATCCCAGCATTCAAGTCTAAAACCATAGACTGTAAATAACAAATGGACAGAGCCTCAGTGACATCACTCGTAGGTTCCTGAAGAGCTGAATTGAAGCCAGCTGGGCAGTTCCCACCACCGCCATCTTGGCCGCGCCAAGCATCGCTTCACGCCCGGAAAATACAAAAAAATGGGCCAAGAGGTGGAGCTCAGAGTGGGGCTGTGAGGGTGAGGGCGGAAGATTGACACCTATCCAACTCTGAGCCGATGTATCTACGAGCTAACTGAGCTGACCCACAGCTAACCGGAGCTAATGGGGGTTGGAGGGCGCTTTTAGCCAGAAAACCAGAGTTGAGCAACTCTGCTACCCCTCTGCCTTCTAGGCGGATCCAATAACTTGGTCAAATAAAAGGATGAAGACTTGTTGGTCAACAACTTTCACTAAAACTGTGAATTTTAATTAAAACAAGTTTTAATAATCAATATGTAAAGAAGAAATGTGATCATTTCAACCCATGTATGACCAAGCAGCGTTATCTTAAATGCACAGCAGAAATCAAATTTTACTTACCGAAAAAAATGGAGCAGACACTTCTTGGACGGTCTGTGCAATCAATACCACAGCAAGCCATCTTTGTTCAATAAGTGCATGATTATCATCCCAACACGAATAAACATTGCAGACGCAACTGATGGTCAAATTCAGAGAAATGAATTGGCCTGACTGTTAACTTGAGGCCCAGGCTGAGGCCTTCCCTGGAACAGGCGGGGAAGGGAGGGGCAAGCCGCTAGTCACCAGCGCTAGTGCTGACGGTTCATCTGAGACCTGTCAATTAAAAGGACACGCCCCGTATCATTCATGCTATTATAACTTTTTTTTTTTTTATTCACCCCCCTCAGAGTTTGCACGATGGTAAATTTGACTTGTTAAACCTAAAATGCTTTTTTTTTTTTACCAGGCTGTAAACATGTTTATTTCTGCTGTGAAGTTGGCATTTTTAACATGGCAGTCAATGGGAACTTGCTCCTTTCTGCAGCCAGACCCAAGTGAACAGGAGGGGAAACTGTAATTTTTCTCACTTCCGCTTTGGCCTCACATTTGGTCGGTGGAGTTTGCCCCTTGGCTAAAAGTCATTGTCATTAAATGAGTACAAATATCACCCATCCATCCATCCATCATTTGAATTCTGTAAATCTGAGATCAGGGTAAAAAGATTGGGAAGGAAAACCTACTCATTCTTCCTTCAAACTGCACTGTCCAGAGTAAACTTCAGTTGATAAATATGACACCTAAGCAACTTCAACATATGCAAGTTATTTTACGGAAGCAGTGTCCCTGCCACTTTGTAGCACTTAATTTTCCCACAGTACCTGCCTCTGCAACATAACAGGGTGATTCTCTTTTTGCTCAATTTTACTGGATCAGACTGTCGAAGACAGCAGGCTGCAAGAGTAGGTCAACTCCCTACAAGATGAAAAGAGTCCGGACAAGCATCGGTATGTAGATAGTCGCGTAGGTTTCATGTCAACTTAAACAACCATGACTGTAGGAAACCTCAAGTTAGTAGTTAAATCCCAACTGTTGGAAAAATTGGTCCCATTTCCTGTACGTAACCAAAAATACATTAGCCTGTATGTTGAAAGGACCCATCATGACTCACTCTGGTAGACAACAAACTGTCACAGTGACAGGGCGCAGGCTGCAACATAATTCTCAAAAGCACAGCTCGTGCTGGTCAGCTGTAATGTCAGACAGATAAACTGCCTATGAGCACAGTAAATTCATGTGTCCGGAGACAACAGCAAGGAGGTAGGCTTTAATTATCTGCTTCGGCCAGTCATAAAGAGATCAAGTTGTTCTTTTTATACGTTCAGGGCCGGCGTGGGACTCATTTTCAGCCCTAGATTTTAATGCCTCAGACCGCCCCACTTTATATCACCTAATATTATTAAAATCCTGTAATTATAACCTTACATGTTAAAGCTACGACACCACATTGTTCTGTAAAGCCTTGTAATTCTGAGTATTTTTCAAAAAAATGTCCAATTCAGTCCAAATAAGGGTTAATTGCTTCACAAGGTAGATTTATTTCATCATGCATTTATATCTACATTATTTTTTACAACACATCCATTAATATCAGACTCTATATTTTGAGCTGCTGCCTCTGTAATCAGTCCCTGGGTAGACTCTGCTTTCTCTTTCACACTTCCTCCAGTTTCCCTATACTCACCTGCTGCACCTGTGTCAATAAAAAATAATATTCTATAAAGCTTTAGTGCATTTGGTATGGAAAACACATTTGATTTAACCAATTAAGATAGTTTCAATGGCAAAACATTGTATATTACTTCATCCTATTCTCTTTCAAATGTGGGCTTTGTGTGTTTATTGTCTTACTTTTAAAGAACAATAAATGTAACAGCTCACACTGTCATTTGGGCATAAAAAGTGGTTATATTGGAACTAATGCCTGCTTGTTCACACATCTATTCCCTCCATTCTGACAAGAGAAATCCCCTCATTACTTCTGACACTAAATTACATTTTAAAATGCTCATCATTTTCAGCACAAAGCTCCCAATTTTACAAAACATCCGATTAATTCATTTCAGTTTTATTAATTTTAGTGCTGAATCAGCTAGCATGACAGGGCATTTTTAATATGGAGTGGGTCTACACCCTGAGGCAGAGGGGGACATGTGTGGCAAGCCGTTTTGGTAAAGACTCCATATCCTTGATATCAACTGTTGTGTATGCCAGCTAGTATGCGACGACATAGTTAACTAGAAAATGTTTAACTAGTTAAACATTTTCCCCTACTAGTTTGAACTTTTGCCAAACTAGTTCAGCATTACTCTTACCAGTTACAAATGTTTGCCTAGTTGCACCTTTAGTACGACTCTGCTTGGCAAAGTACACCGGCCCTAGCAGCCCAAACTTCAGACTTGCCACTCCGGGCCTGTATACGGTCAATGAGTGAGGGGGAATTAAACAAAACAAAAATGTACAGTTAGATTATGTTCATCATAAAGTTTCTTCCTTAAAATGTCCAACATTAAAAAACAATAACACGAGGTTAAAAAAGAATGTTTGCATGCGGGCTTGAGGTCAACTTGACATATCTTGCCAGTGAAATTTTAAAAAGAGAGACATTGTTACAGTGCACAGATTTACTTTAGTTCGATGAAATGGTAAAGGCTGATGATTCCATTACCAATATCTAACAACATTTAAAGAAAAACTGCATGAATGGGTGGAAAATGTGCCTCTGTCCCTTTGTTGCAGTAATGTTTCTATTCTTCAGAAAAAATAGGCACAGACATTTTCTTGTTTTAGGCTTTGGAAGTAAAAAATAAAAATTAGTTTTCATTTCAAGATCAATGCAAGTTCATGATATCCTGGCATTTAAATATTTTATAATAGACAGTTTTTAGTTTTGTAACTGACCCCCAAAAACAAAAAAAACATTTGACATTTTACAGTCAAGACTATTTTAAAAAGGCAAGTGAAGTAAATTGAACCTAAATCATAAATGAAACTAAAAACAGACAGTTAAACAGGTGGCTAAAAATGTCCAAACTGGGCACCAAGTAGAGGTAAAATCTAAAATCAGTGATCTTGTGGATGACTATTTCCACAGTTAAGTTATCTCAGACATCATGAAAAAAGAACAACCCTGAATGTTTAAGTTTATAGAGGGTTATGCTGGAGTGAGCTTTAATAAAAAGTGGATACAAAGCAGCCAGTGTGGTGAACTGCAGATATTGCTGTTTCTTCCCTGACTTTTTCTCCTCCTGCGGATCAGTGGCAGAATGAGCCATAAAAACAACTTTCCCTTCGAAATACACAGCTAGGTTGCTTTAAGGTCTCAGACAAGAAAGTCCTGTATAATATTAGTATAAAGCAGCGGTGGGTTGTCAGGGCCAGCAAGGCCTTTCTCAGCTGCCCTAAACATACACAGAAAAGAAAATGTATTTTTTTGTAAATATTTGTAAATAAAATTATTCTCCCTGGTCTGTTATCTTCATATCATATTATATCCACTTGGTTGCGCTTCTTCCAGTGTTATATATTATGGTAGAGTTTTTATCCAATCATATTTCAGCTAGCTTGTATTGTCACGTTGTATGAAATCTGCCTGAGGCCTTCAGAATCAACAAAGCAGGCTCGTGTGCGCTGTAAGTGAACGGACACAGTCAGCCGCGACAGCCAATCAGCTCTCGAGTCTGCAACATCAAGGCCAGCTAGAAGGTCTTACCTCTCCTTTCCACCGGACGCGTAAGCAGCACGTTACAGGAGCAGCGCGTTTCACTTGTGTATTCTGCTGCTTGGCCCTTTCCACTGGGTGCGTATGTGGCGCATAGCAGCAGGGAAGCAGCTGTCACTGAGAGCACAAGATCACGCGATATTAGCAAAATCACGCGTGGTTTCGTCAGTAAACACAACAACCATAGACGTATATAAACGTCTATGACAATAATAACCAGGAAAAGACAACAACATGGCTCCAAAAGGTTGGTATTTATGTTATGTCCGTTTTATATTCGCCAATAAGTTTATGTTATGTCAGGGAATATCCAAAATCGCTCATTTGTGTGATGACACAAATGAGACCCTCCCGCGAGGTACTGACTTCTCACCGGCCGCACAGGTAGTGACTTTTTTTTAAGTAAAGCAACCGCAAAGCAGCAAGTTTCTTTTATTTTGAAAATTTCCGGTGCCGAGGCGTATATTTCCTGTCTTCCCCATTCCAAAATGTAGAAATTTACGTGTTTAAGAGGCGTACTGCGTAGAAAATAGGACTGCCGCGTATATTTAGAAAAGTGCTGCGACATGTCGCTCCTCAGACGCGGCAGACTCGTGCTGCTTTCGCCTCTGGTGGAAACGGCTCTATTGACTACAGCGGTGGCTATCAGCTGCGTATGACGTGCTGCTCCTGTAACGTGCTGCTTACGCGTCCGGTGGAAAGGAGGGGTAATACTGAAATTGACATGTACGTGTCCTCTGATTGGATAAGCACTCATGAGAATCGGAAAGGTGGCATTTGGCAAAATATCTTAACTAAACCCAGAGATTTGTTAGCAACTGACAGTTACTGGTGTATTTTTTTTAATCCACGATGGCTGAAGGAGGAGAAGGGATAGATGTGGTTGCAGATACACTTGCTACACCATTTTCAACACAGACCTTTAAAGAAACACGCCCGGACAGACACAGCTTTCAGCAGTAGTTTCCACGGCCATAAGCAGGTGATGTGAAGATCCATGTTGGCGAGTGCAACCATTTTATTTGCATTTTTAATGTTTTTGTCATTTTTTTAAAGTAAATAATCAATAGTGACAAAATAAAATGGCAAAAATGCTACAAATAAAAAAATAAATTCTGATCCACTGCAATATATAATGTAAATAACGTGGTGCGCACAGCTGCGTCAACATGTTCGATTGTTTTGCTATTGCATTTTCTCCAAAACAAATGCAAACGTTTGCTTTAATTGTTTTATTTTTTATTGAATTGTTGGTTTCGTTGTTGACTTGTTGGTGTCTTTTATGAAATGGCAACAATGTGCATTTTATTGGAGAAACTTGTTTAAGCTCACATATACTTTGGTGGAGTTATTAAATCTTGGTTGAGTAATATTTTAAAATCTGCTTTTTTTTTTTTTGATTTGACATTATCCGCGATCTTAGTTTCCTACTTTTAATTGTGAATGTGAGCTTATCGATTTTAAATGCTCCGGAAATTAAGTGTCACTTGACCAGCCTGTGATGTAATGTGTGATTCTGTATTGACCCCCGAGCCGTGGTGTCAGATTGATGGTATTGTGAGGCGTATTCATTCAGGTTGGACTAAGTAGGATATCACTGAAGGACCAGGGGTGAAATGTACGGCCCACCACTGGTGTAAAGGTCGAGGTGGATCAAGTATTTTGACACCAGCTTTGTCTTAAGAGTCCTTTGGAGCCTGTGCAAGCCCCCACTGATTAGTGGTTGGGTGACCTCCAGTGGAAGATTTTACAGGGTGCCGTGTCTACAACAGCTATGTGGCACACCTTAATCCTGACATCAGCGCCACCTATCATTGTTCCCAGGAGGAAACGCAGCATCATCTTTTGTGCAGATCAGACTGAATTATGTTTTGGTTCTTTTACATCTTTGGCGTAAAGTTGTATTCTTTGTATTGTGTTTTTATGTATGGTCCATGGTTCTGTTCAAAAAGGAAATCTACTTACAGTGGCTTGCAAGAGTATTCGGCCCCCTTGAACTTTTCCACATTTTGTCACATTACAGCCACAAACATGAATCAATTTTAATGGAATTCCAGGTGAAAGACCAAAACAAAGTGGTGTACACGTGAGAAGTGGAACGAAAATTATACATGATTCCAAACATTTTTTACAAATAAATAACTGAAAAGTGGGGTGTGCGTAATTATTCAGCCCCCTGAGTCAATACTTTGTAGAACCACCTTTTGCTGCAATTACAGCTGCCAGTCTTTTAGGGTATGTCTCTACCAGCTTTGCACATCTAGAGACTGAAATTCTTGCCCATTCTTCTTTGCAAAACAGCTCCAGCTCAGTCAGATTAGATGGACAGCATTTGTGAACAGCAGTTTTCAGATCTTGCCACAGATTCTCGATTGGATTTAGATCTGGACTTTGACTGGGCCATTCTAACACATGGATATGTTTTGTTTTAAACCATTCCATTGTTGCCCTGGCTTTATGTTTAGGGTCGTTGTCCTGCTGGAAGGTGAACCTCCGCCCCAGTCTCAAGTCTTTTGCAGACTCCAAGAGGTTTTCTTCCAAGATTGCCCTGTATTTGGTCAGAGTTGATGGGAAGATGGATGGAGCCAGCTTTCCTGTCCCTGCTGAAGAGAAGCACCCCCAGAGCATGATGCTGCCACCACCATATTTGACAGTGGGGATGGTGTGTTCAGAGTGATGTGCAGTGTTAGTTTTCCGCCACACATAGCGTTTTGCATTTTGGCCAAAAAGTTCCATTTTGGTCTCATCTGACCAGAGCACCTTCTTCCACATGTTTGCTGTGTCCCCCACTTGGCTTGTGGCAAACTGCAAACGGGACTTCTTATGGTTTTCTTTTAACAATAGCTTTCTTCTTGCCACTCTTCCATAAAGGCCAACTTTGTGCAGTGCACGACGAATAGTTGTCCTATGGACAGATTCCCCCACCTGAGCTGTAGATCTCTGCAGCTCGTCCAGAGTCACCATGGGCCTCTTGGCTGCATTTCTGATCAGCGCTCTCCTTGTTCGGCCTGTGAGTTTAGGTGGGCGCCTTGTCTTGGTAGGTATACAGTTGTGCCATACTCCTTCCATTTCTGAATGATCGCTTGAACAGTGCTCCGTGGGATGTTCAAGGCTTGGGAAATCTTTTTGTAGCCTAAGCCTGCTTTAAATTTCTCAATAACTTTATCCCTGACCTGTCTGGTGTGTTCTTTGGACTTCATGGTGTTGTTGCTCCCAACATTCTCTTAGACCACCTCTGAGGTCGTCACAGGGCAGCTGTATTTGTACTGACATTAGATTACACACACGTGCACTCTATTTAGTCATTAGCACTCATCAGACAATGTCTATGGGCAACTGACTGCACTCAGACCAAAGGGGGCTGAATAATTACGCACACCCCACTTTTCAGTTATTTTTGTTTTTTAATGTTTGGAATCATGTATGATTTTCGTTCCACTTCTCACGTGTACACCACTTTGTATTGGTCTTTCACGTGGAATTCCAATCAAATTGATTCATGTTTGTGGCTGTAATGTGACAAAATGTGGAAAAGTTCAAGGGGGCCGAATACTTTTGCAAGCCACTGTACACAGTCGTAGGTTTACAACGTGCAAAGTGGGTAACAAAAAAGATACAAATTAATGGGCTTTACACTGAAAAACCCCTTCTTTTGATTCACTGACTTACAGCTGCCAAAGTTTATGTGGACGTTTTTTAAATTGACAATGGATATAGATCTCTGTGTTCAGTTGTAGCCTCTGCAGTATTCTTTTTTTTATTATTATATAATTATTTTTGTTTTTATTGTTGCGTAAATACTGTCAATGACATTTTTAAATTCAGATTTCCTTCCTTCCTTATATTTGCAGTAAATATAAAAAGTGGACACCCTCCAGTTCAACTCTTTTCACAGCCGTATTGTAAAGTTCATATTTTGCGATTTAACGGAAACATCTAACCAATCTGTAAGAATGAAAACTCCGAAAAAATTTATAAAGTATATACATTTGCAAAATTGTGGCACAAAACTTTCACCTTGGTTTTATGCCATAATGAATGCATTGCCCAACAAAAGTCTGTAAGATTTTAACCAGGTTTGGCTGTTCTCCTTGGAGGAAAACACAACCACATTCCTTAGTTCAGTGAATGGAGAATGCAGGAGATTGTAGAACACAACCAGTAGTAGCAGAAATGCCTGCAGTTCCTTCAGTGTTGTTGGTAGCCTCCCTGATCTGTTTTGGAGAGAATACAGGTTTTTCTAAAGTCCACATTGTTCCAAAATACTGATATAAATGTCATGCATGCAATCCTGCATTCTTTAACACCTCTTGAGTTCTCAGATCATCATTTTCTCCACTCTTCCTTTAGGTTTTAGTTGCCATGATTGATCCGATAATATGTTGTGTTTAATTCTAATTTTCCACATTGCAGACTTTGATATTCACTGCTAGTTCTGGACGCTCCAGCTTCCCATCGGAGGAAAGAACATAACCAAGTTAATCCAATCTTAGTAAAATCCTGTCTGTCTCCTTTTCATAATTTTAATTTGAGAGTCAGGAAATAAAGATTTTGTTCACTAACATACATTTTCTCTGCATAAAGTTTCTCTACTTTAAAGTACTGTCAGGAATCTGGGTTGTCTGTTTAGTGTTTTGTCTCTCTTCTCCTTTCATCTGTCTCCAGCAGGGGGCGCCACCACAGCTTCCCACTGTCCATCATTGTTGGAGGGCGGAGTTACCTGCTGAGCCTGCCAGGGGACCTGGCTTACATCTGTCATTAGGCTGCTTTAAAAAGAGCAGGCTGTTGGACCTTCAGTGCCTGAGTGTTTGCCTTTCATTGTACCTCTAGCCCTCCGAGTTCCGCTGCGTTTCTAATGATCGTCGTGTTGACTAAAAGGCTTACCTGCTGCTATTACATCCTGTGCTCCTTCAAATGTTTAACCCTGACTCGCTCTGCAAGCCCTCCTGTGATCCTTCTGCATTTTCCATGGAGAAAGTGCTCTTCGGTGCCACGTCTGACCGAAGCTCTCCGTCCTCCGTACCAGCCTTCAGCCTCTGGCTGTCTGCCCTCCACCCTCGATCTCTGGCAAACCGCTCCCACCGGATCTTCCACAAACTTAACCATGGAGAACCTCAGATCTCCTCACCCCTCTGCGACATCCAGATTCAGCAATTCCAGTAAGATTTACTCTAACTCCATAATTATTGCATCTATGTCACATTCACTCCTGGATCTACTACTTCCAGTGTTATCCCCGCTGTCTCCCCGTGACGGATCTCCCAGTTCCTGTTTACCATTCAATCATTCACATCACTTTTGGTCTCCTGTTGTGATCTGCATGTGAGTCAGAAAATTAAACAAAAACCATGACAAGTAGTGCTGACTTGTCTTTAGAAAGGGATGGGAAGTCCTCTGACTCCTGCCATATAACTGAGTACAAATGCAAGTAAGTATTAAAAAGATCATATTTTACCAACCAGATAGGACTTCACTTGGGTATGCACCTGGATTGTGGTCTGGCATTTGAAGGCTATAAACATTACTAATCAGCAAATGTCAAGAAAACCCTGCCAAGAGGGCTGAAATTAATTTTAGATAATTCAGATTCATTGGAATATATGACATGTGTGAACTCAGAGGGACTGAATGCTGAAATTGAATCAAAGAGTATTGTACAATGCAATATTTTACCTCCAGGGTAATTTAGTTTTGAAGGAAAGATATATGCACAGAACGGTAACCATGTGCTCATCATCAGCATCCCATAGGGAAAAAAGACACAAAACACCACTTGCACATAACCAATGCACAGTACTCTAGAAGGGGTATAAAGATTAATGCTTTTATCACCTGAGAAATATCGCCAAGTTGAGCCGGATTGTTTCATGATCAAAATTAGAAATGTTGATTCATGCTTTTATTTCGTTGCGTCTTGACTATTGTAACTCGCTTTTCTCTTGTCTAAGCAAAAAATTCATAAACCGTCTTTCGACTGACCAAAATGCGGCCGCAAGGCTGCTAACGGGTTCTTCCAAGTTCTCCCATGCCACTCTTTTACTGGTTTAGCCACATTGGCTCCCTACTCATTATATAATTAAATTCAAGATTTTGACCCTAACTATAAAGCTTTAAATAATCTTGCCCCTATTTATATCCTCCAGCTATTGCAGCTTTATATCCCCAGCAGGTCTTTAAGATCTAGTGATCAGAACTTGCTGGTTGTACGAAAGACTCGATAAAAAAAACTAAAGGGGATAGGGCTATGGTGGCACCTTCTCTCCGGAATTCCCTTCCGTTCAGTCTGAGAATTGTCGACTCAGAGATTTCTTTTTAAAAGCAGCTAAAGACGTATCTTTTTTACATTGCTTTTACCTAGTTTTATTCTTCTTTTAAATTATTTCCTGATTGTTTCAATTTATCTGTTGTTAAGTGCTTTGTGATCATTTCTAGAAAGGTGCTATATAAATAAAGCTTTAATTACTTTAAGCAAGTACGAGAAACTATTTAAAGGTGTGCACATTTATGTATTCAAGATATCTGAGCTTTTATGTATTCATTTTTATATATTCACAAATGTGTATAATCAGATTTTCATACAGGATAAAGTCATATTAAAGGTAAACAAAACAAATCCGGGTAGAAGAAGAATCTCAGAGGAAGTAATATAGCATGTGGAGGTCAGGGTTTGCAGTCCAATAAGCACAACCTTTAGTAGGAACATATCAGAAACAACAACACCGCCTCGACTCTGTTAATGTTTATGCATCATTTAAAACTGCTGCAACAGTGATTCCAGTGACCCTTCTGTGATTTGTGTTTTGCAAATGAAAAAGACCAGAAAAGTCAATATAACAATGTTGATGCTAATGCTAAATGGGACCTTGAATGAACTGAATGACAACTAGGGATGTGTATCGGTAAAAATCTGGCAATACGATATGTATCACGATACAGGGGGGGGCAATACGATATACTGCGATATGTTGCTATACTATCAGTAAGACAATATATTCTGATTTGTACTTAACACATACAGTTTTATAACTAGATCTAATTGATCCACTGGAACGAAGAAGATGAAAACAGCCACCACCAACCAGTCATTTTTAATTTTACTTCAAAACTTACCGTCATCATTAATTGGTCCTTTCAAATTCAATTTTTTTTTTTTACATAAAAATTGATACATTGGCTTGAATATCGATGTAATATCATGACATAAAATATTGCAATATATCGGTGTATCGATATTGTCTTACATACCTAATGACAACAGTTTCTGCAACCCAACATTACACTTCAACAGGCAATTTGAGGCAATTTTCTAACAACTGTCTAAAAGGCATTAAGGGTCATCTTTATCCAACCGAATTAATGGAGCTTTTTTTGCTTAATCTGCTTGTTCTCCACCTTTTTGCACCCTCCTGCATCTCCTTAGCAGCAAAAAACTCTGATAGCACACTCAAACTTTAGCTACAACTTTAAAACAATAATTATTACCAGGCCTTTCTGCCTCTGTTCGCAAAAGGCTGATGTTACACAATTATTTCATTTTTTTTTTTTTATGAAGTTCGGGAAATGAGGATTCTATGAAACACTTTAGGGCATAGTTAAAGTAAAAAAATCCTAGAACTGACCAAATTAGTTTTCTGCTACAATCCTACCAAATGACTAAAAATAAAAGGTTTATACAGTGGAAAAGATACAATTTTCATGTCAAGAAAACTTGTGTCTGTCTGTCTGCACTTAGAAAGCAATCCTACCCCATATTTCGGGAAATTAAGATTGGCTGTCCTTATTGACTGCTTATAAAAATATTTTTCGTTACCAAGGTATCACACAAAAAGCATCTCATGATAGGCAACTGCAATGAGCTCTCTCAAGACCTTTCACCACCTTAAACTAGCTACCATAAACCAATCATCGTCTGAGATGAAACTAACCACAAGGTGCTCCTCAGATGAGGATTAAACAAAATAATCAGTGTTTTTGCACAGTGCATTAAAAAAATAGAGTGGATCCTTGTCTATTCACAGTTCACCATTCGCAGATCTAAAATATTTAAAAGGAAATGCAGTTTGGAAAGCTGAAATACATAGGCGCAATGCTACTTGACACGTTATTGCCAGGCGTTTGCAAAGCAGCCAATCCAGGAGCGCCATTCATCTTCCTTGGCGCTTTTTGGATGTACCCTCAAGAGCAGAAATACAAAAGACTGTAGATATCAGCTTCTGCAATATAGTGCTACGATGGATTCCACTGTGTATATTGATGCATATTAAGGTATATTTGCTGGTTTTTTTGTTTTCTTTGGAACAACAACAAACAGACATTAATAGACATTAAAATACAACATAATCTCTTAACTCATAAAGAATTTCCTGCTCCAATGTCAATACATCTGTTGTTTGCCAACAGCTGACACCAAATTGCTTTCGTCTTGCCACCATTTCCTCCCATCAGTCAAGCTGTTCCACAGCCTGCGGCTGTTTGTAGCCAGCCAGCTCAGCTGGGGCACAGATCAACAAATTTCTAGTAAGAAACCATCTTCTCTCAGAAGTGATTTCATATCTAATTGGTTTTATTGACTCGACAGCTTTTTGGTATACTGAGTGAAAGCAGCCGCCATAAAAGAAGTATTTTTCCATCAGAGTCACTGGCTAATCGGAATCTAGAATATATTACTACATGTTATGCATTTAAATGGTAAATATTGCTTATACTATAAAGAATATGTTTGTTAAGACATTTTTAAAGTTCCAATGACATTTCTAGTCAAACTGAAGGGAAAACCGCACAAACACACGGTCTTGTACATTGATCTGTTGTTTCTTTGAAGCACACAAACACAGATCTCAGCAGCAGACCAAACAATGATCAATGGAGATCTATCTCTACACTGAGCATCTGTGTTTCAACAGAAAGGGGCAAGAAGAACTGCTTTAAGTAAGGAGTAAAAGAATAAGAGGGGAGACTGATCATTTTTGGTGTTAGTCATTTATGGTAAACCTGTTCAATTTTACAGAACCTGAAGAGCCCCTAATGAAGGTCGTAGTGTAATTACCAACGGGAGCAATCACAACATAGGACATCATTATGATTAATAGAGCATGAAAACATAAAGGCCAATGAACAGAAAGGGTATCATGGTGCTAATGACTCCTTTGACTGAGTCATTTCTTTCACTATAAACCTCCTCTAACTCACTGCTGTGTATAAAAGCGAATATTTGTGAAAACAGGTTTGTTCATACTTGAAAAACAGTAACATTTAATCCAAATAATCAGAAAAAACTAACATTTGACTAAAGGATAAATCTGTGGTGTGGCCTACTTTCATGCTGTCAAGGATTTTGTGCCAAAATATATGTAACTTTTCATTATCAGGCAACTAAGCAAAGTCAATATGTAATTTCAAGCACTTTGGTTTGACACCAGAAAAGATTATACATGTCCAACCAAATTCAGCACAATTCTTCACAGTTTTAAAGAGGGTAATGGACATGATTTTACATGAGGGCTTCTGAATATCATGTAAATGCGCATCACTTAGCCATATAAGCTAATTTTCATGTTGATTGTAAAAAAAAAAAAAAAGGGTTTTATAAAAAAGGGTTTATTGTTTTTTTGGGCTTTCAAGGAGAGTAGGACAACTTTTGATGATGTATGGAATATTTAAAAGTTTTGTTATGGAGGAAGTGAGTGGCCAACTTCTTAATAGTGTTTGGTTACCACAGAGACAGAAACCCCCCTTCAGTTGTTATGTTTCTAGCCTAATATCTGCACGAAAAATATCAGGGGCTGTTTACAGACTTTTGAGAAGAACATAAATGCAGTTTATCTTCTGTTAACATGAAAAATTGAGTTGCATGCGATGCATAACTCGTCATAGGTACCGATTATTCTGTAGAAAATATCATTAAGTTTTAATGATAGGATAAGTAGTGAAGATGTCATGTTTCATAAATCATCAAAAGGGATGTTGTAGAAAAAAAACCCAGACTAACTATAAACAATTTTAAACTCACCAACATAGCCTTCAAGCTCATCAGTACAGATGTTTTGATCTCTTCAACCCATATATTTCCAATTAGAGGATAGAATTATGGGCCAGCTGTATTTCTAAATGGGATCGTTGTTTTTTTGTTTTGCTTTGCAGTGTTAGGCAGGCTGCTATATCTAATTATGATTAATAAAAGTGATTCATAATGGAAAAACCATTACAACTTCACACACCCATAGAAAGCGGCTCAGTCATACACACTGCGGTTGCCAGACATGTCAAGTTTCCTGGCTGACAAACATTGTTTGTTAGCAATTAAATCACGATCAATGGAATAAAAATGTTTTTCTTATTTCTGTAAATGCTTCCCGACACTTGTGTCATTCATCTGCTCTGAGCCTCTATGGCATGAAGACACTGACAAACACTTTATAAAAAAAACATCCAAGTGCATTCACTCACAAATACACACGCACTGTTTGTCTGATGGCTAAACCGAGCATTGTCACTGCATGGGGTAACATCTGTGTCATTGTTGTGGTAACTGTTGCGGTGAAACCTATTCTATATCTTTCCATGAGCTTCTCATAAACATGAGCATCCGATCTGAAATGCGGATTGCATGTCAGAGTGAATGTTGTGAACACAGTGTTTCACCACCACAAACCAGAATATCTGGGGTGTTTCAAATAGGCAATCCACCTTGTGTTGAGAGCTTCTTTTTCCCAGGACAGATCACACATCCAGTGCCTTTCATATTTACCACTATCCTTTTTAGCAAAATACCTAAATCTCTGTCAGGTCACACGGAGAGCATGTGGGGATATCAGTTTTCAGGTCTTGCCACAGACTTTCAATGAAATTCTCCTCTTTGAGCCATTCGAACACATTATTATGGCCAAACCATTCCACTGTGTGTTTAGGACTGTAGTCCTGCTAAAAGGAAAAGCTCTGCCAGCAGTCTCAACTGTTTTGCAGCCTTTTCCTGTTGTTCATCCAGCTCAATCCATCTTTCGATCAACTCTGCCCAGCTTTAAGCTTGCTGAAAAAAGGATCCCCACAGCATGATGCTGCCACCATGTTTCACCCTGTAGACTGTTTTCAGGGGTATTTGGAGTGTAAAAACTTATTTTAGTCTCATCTGAAAAGAGCACCGTCTTCCACATGTTTGTTGTGTTTCCTGTATGGCTTGTTTCAAACCGCAAATAGGATCTCTAGGGGCGTCTTTGAAGAATAGCTTTCTATTTTCTACCACTCCATAAAAGCCACCTTTGTGTTGTGCTAACAGATTCTCCCATCTGAGCTGTGGATCTCTCCAGCTCCTCCAGAGTTACCATGTACACTAAGTTTAGGTGGATGGCCAAATCATGGTAATTTTGCAGTTGTGCCATTTTCCCCATTTTGGGAGGCTGGATTAAATGGTTCTTATAAGATGCTCAAAGCTTGGGATATTGTTTTATAACCAAAATCTGCTTTAAATATCTTCACAACTTTCTTCCTGAGCTGTCTGTTGTGTTCTTTGGTTTCCATCTTGCTATTTGTTCTCTGAAGTTCTCTAAGAAACATCTGAGGCCTTTACAGCTGGATTCAGTTACATTAAAGGAACATGGGACATGATTTGTCAATAAAATAAACATCCATGTCCAGTTTTTTAATGCTGTTGGGTGATGAAGCGTTATAAACCAAAAAGAATGAGCCCACCCACGTATCGTTCAATTTTCTTAAACTGGCTGTGTGCTGCAAAATGTGCTGCAGTTCGGGGCCCGAATTTTCTGCACTGTCCTCTGTCCTACGGGTGTGACGTCAATTGACACTGCTCTCGGCAGCTTTAAAAGAGGAAGAAAAATGGTCGGAGACCTCCATTGATTCAAGTGAGAATGGCTTCTGCTGCAACTGGGAAACGACCAAGGACGACTCACAACGACAGCCCACTAAAAAGTGGCACTAAGAAAAAGAAGTATGTCACTGTGAAAAGGTATATTTTTTTTTGTGAAGCATTTGTGCGCGTTCCCGTGCGTCTGGCTGCAGTTACTTGCATCGCCGGCCGCGTCGCTCGTGAGCTTAGTTTCTTCATTCTGCCCCATGCCCCTTTAAGAAGGACTTTATCAAATTTACCATAATCTTCGGACTAATGAGCGCACTTGAATATAAGCCGCATGGGCTAAATTTGAAAAGAAAATACATTTTGTACATTTGTGGGCCGCACTTTAATATAAACTGCAGGTTTTCATTTTGTAATGTGAGATATTTACACAGAAAGATGCTACATGGAAGATTTTGTTTTGTTTTAAGTTAAGACTTCTGAAAATCTGCAGTACTCACCAACACGGCATCAACATGACACTAAAATGCCTGGTTAGAAAATAAAACATACTTTAGCCTACCAGAAACGCCATTGGTTGCTATCTTCATCTTCCTCTTGCTCACTTAAGTCAACGTTTCACCCTAGATTCATTGATGCCAAGCTTACGTGCAGCAGCTTTTTTTCCTTTTTTGACAGCCAGCTTGATTGCCTTTAACCTAAAATCTGCATCACATGCATTTCTTTGTGTGTTTTCCATGATGAGGATGTGTGCATGATGCGCAAAAAAACAGTTCAAAATCAAAACTAGTGTTTTCTTCGGCCTAGAATCTTTCCCCACATGTCTGTCTCACTTTTACGCTTCCTGCTACACTGCCCACCTGAGGCTTTTAGCCACTAAAAATCTATAAATTAGCCACATCGTTGTATAGGATGCAGGGTCCAAAGCGGGTGAAAAAAGTAGCGGCTTATAGTCTTAAAATTACGGTACTTATTTTTCAAGACAGCTAGTTGTGCTGGATTTTTTAAGGGGTATCAGAGTAAAGGTGTCTGAAAATCTGACTAATAACATAGAAACTATGTATCCTTTCATTTTACTTCACAATTATCTGCTACCTTTTGTTGATCTACCACATGAAAAAGTGTGGCTGCAAAAAGTGTAAATGTCACAGGACCTTCAGAAACACATTACATACAGGCAGAAATACAGATAAAAATCAAAAAGGAGTATCTGGCTGCATTTATAATAAATATAATTTTCATTATAAGACAGAGACAGATAAAATCACAAACTAAAAGACATCACACGGGGGAAAAAATGGATTTAATTCAAGTTTAGTAAATGCAATCACATGCACACAGCAAACTGTTTACTGCAAAAAAAATAAAGGCCACGCCCCCTTTCTACTTCCTGCGTCATCCCTCTGTGCTTGGAGCCAAAAAGGAGATACACAAAGACTTATCTCAAAAGGAAGACCAAACAAAGCTGAGTGCAGAGGGGGAGGAACTTCTTCTGCCCTCACTCATGGGAAGCTTCGAACAGCAGCAGGAAGTATCTTTATTTGGCCCAAAAGCCCTCAACAGCACTAAAGAACAGGACAGCGGACCTCCATCGCCCCCGCAAACCCCTGACAGCCCACCGTCTTCCCTACCGCCCCCCTCCCCCCACTCGCCCCATCTGAAATTCACTGAGCAGATGATGGAGCGGGTCAACATTGGGCTCAGATCTATCCCCCAGACCAATCTGTTAGCTTTACCCATGAACCCCACACAAGGACGATCAAAGGTAGGGCAACAAGCCCGGCCCCCACCTACCCCACCACGTAAGCATGTACAATCTCCACAGTCTGATGTATGATGTGTTAAGGGTCCAGGCTGCGTGGATATCAGCAGTCAGAACTTTTCCCAGGACAAGCTGGGACCCTGTTCATTAGAAGGTTCGATCATTTCTGTACTTATAAGTAACAGAAGGAATGTAGTTATGTCAAAACACAGAGCACTGCATTCTAAAAGGTTTTTAAGTAAAGTAAACATACGCTGTACACAGCCCGCCCCAAAACACAAGGGGCACAATAATACTCTTAAACCTGTTAAGATGGCCTTATTAAATGTCAGGTCTATAGTAGGGAAGACATTTTTAATCAATTATCTTATCACTGAGCATAGCCTTGATTTTATGTTTTTAACTGAGATTTGGTTAGATAAGAATAGCAGTGTTTTTCTTATCGAATCAACCCCTCCCAACTTTAGTTTTGTCAACCAGGCCAGACAGAACAGGAGAGGTGGAGGAGTTGCTGTTTTATTTAATGAATCATTCCAGTGTAAGCAGTTATCTCTTGGAAGTTTTCCTTCTTTTGAATATGTTGCTGTACAGCTGAAGGCCTCATCTAGAGCCATGTTTGTTAACATTTATCGGCCTATAAATTACTGTGCTGACTTTAATGATGATTTTAGTGAACTGCTGTCTATAAGCTGTGTTGATTTTGACTGTATAATTATTGTTGGTAATTTTTTTTTTTTTTTTTGCAGAGAAAATGAAAAAGTTTAATGAGTGAAATCGATACAGGGAACTTACACTGGAAAACGAGGAACACACGGAGCAATATGACAGGAAAAACACAAGAAGAAACAACAAGCAACTAAAGAAAAGAGCTTAAATATATTATTATTATTATTATTTTATTATTATTATTATTATTATTATTAAATACACCGAGGATTAATAAGGAGTGGCACTGAAACCTGAGAAATAATTGGTGACAAGCCGATGCAGGTGAGAGAGAGAGTGAGCAGAGGGAGATTGGAAATGTATTGCAGCTGGGCAAGGAAGCAAAATGGCAGGGAGGAAACAGAGAAGGAAAACAAAGGTTTAAGCACAAAACAGGAGAAAGAAAAACAATCTTAGATACATAAGGTAACACTATCAACTAAGAATAATAAAATCAAAGTAAATAAATCAGAATAAAGAAGCACAAGAGGAACTCAAAGATAAAACACCAATAGATGTAAAAAGAAGGAGAGGAAAAACAGAACAGAAGGAAAACAAACACTAAGTAGAAAGAAAACTAAAATCACAGAACAATAATCCTAATAAGAGAAATAAAGTAAAACAAAACTAACACAGGGGGAAATGATAAGACATGAAGACATGACAGAGATCAAACAAAACCCAAACAACAATGAAACAAAAAGTAAAACATCTAAGGATCATGACACCTTCTAATTTATGTTTCGCACATTTGTTTAAAACATGAAATTTAATTAATGAAAACACATAGTTCACACTCAACAGTCGCAACAGAAACAGCAAGTTTCTGAACTAAAATGTATATCCTCACAATCGGTACTAGTTCGGCCTTCCAACAAATATCTTAGATTATGTCAAAACAAAATACTTGTACCATAAAGCAATTTCCTAATTCTAAATTTGCACCAGTTCTTTCTTTTTGTTAGGTAAAGAAAAAAAAATTGGCTAGGAGAAAAAGTAATGTAATAGTTTCAAGCTCATTCCAGGTGACACGCTATGGATGTAAGACTCTAGTGAGTCAGTAACAGTATATATCACTCTTATGAACTTATAGACAGAAAAATGTTATATCCATTCAGACTGATTTTGGTATGCAGCATCAAAAATTCCAGAGTTAAGAGTGACAAACGAAGAGGGACAGGCAAACCTACAGCCTCCTCTACATGCATCTTTCATTAAATTCGAAATGACTAATTAAAAAATTGATCACCTTTAGAATATATATATGTCCTGTTGAAGAAACAATATCCAAGTTTTTACCATCTAGATGTTAATTTGAGTTGAAGTGCCACTGGAAGTAAACAACCCCACGGCATGATGGTACCACCACTATGCTTCCAAGATGGTACAGGGTTCTACGGTTTGAAAGCCTCCTTTTTGACGCCTTGTGTCACTGTGGCAAAATCACCCAAAGTTTGCCTCTAAATAACTTTACAGAGAAGACATTTCTCCAGTTGATGTTGGAACCTGCAGCTTTCAATCAAGCTTAAAGGTTCAGATTTTGGAGCGGACTCTTCTGGGTTGGTTGGACAATGAAACAGGTGTTGTAGCAGTTTCGCATTCATGGCAAGCTGGGGCCTTTGTGGTTCCTGAGTTCTTCCTGAAATTCCCAACAAACTTCTTTCATAGGAGTCTGAAAGTTTGGGTCAGGTCCCCTGGAATCCTTTGACAGCTCTCTGGTCTTGGCCATGGTCGAGGTTGGAGGTTGGTAATTTTAACATCCATGTTGACAATCCCCAGAACAAAGGGTCTAAAGACCTGAGTAACACTCTGATATATGCTGAGTCAGCCCAAAGTTGTCCAGAGCCCACACATAATAAGGGTCATGTTTTGGACTTACTGATCTCAAAGGGTCTGGGCATTTCTAAGATTAATGTGCGTGATGTGGGCTTGTCTGACCATTGTTGTGTTTTCTTTGAGAGTATAATTTCGTTTCACATAAATGTTTTAACGGGGGTTATCACAAAATGATGTATAACTGAAAACACTAGTGACATCTTTAACCAGGTCTTCTCTCTAACACCTGCCCTGTCAGGGGGTTCAGTCAATGAACTTGTCAACAGCTTTAATGCTAAAATATTAAATGTTATGGATACTATTGCTCCCACAAAGGTAAAGGTTATCTCTGGAAGGAAAAAGTCTCCATGGAGAAATTCCACACTGGTGAGAAATGAAAAAAGGGAGTGTCGGAAAGCCGAGCGCAGATGGAGAAAAACAAAACTTCAGGTTCATTATGACATCTATAAAGAGAAACTTCACTCTTATAACTTACAACTGAGGAATGCAAGGAAGTCATATTTTTCTGACATCATCACCAGAATTAGTCATAGTGCTCCCACATTATTTGCTGTTGTCGACAGGCTAACAAACTCTCCTGTGTCAGTAGCACCTGAACTCTATTCCACCAAGGCCTGCAATGACTTTGCCAAATTCTTCACAGACAAAATCCAAAATATTAGACAAGCGGTTGGTTCATCAACGGCAGGTTCAGGTTATGTACAGTGTCCACGGAAAATCTGTTTAAACACCATGAAACAGTTTTATCTCATAAACAGCAAAGATCTGGAGGACATCTTACGTCAACTGAACTCCTCCTCTTCCTGCTTAGACATCCTGCCCACAGGCTTTTTAAAAAAGGTCTCAAAGATCTTGGAGTCAGATCTGTTACAGATTGTGAACTCATCTTTAATGTCGGGTGGTTTCCTAGAGCCCCTGAAAACAGCTGTAATTAAACCCCTGCTGAAAAGAAACAATCTGGACAAGACACAAATGAACAACTACAGGCCCATCTCCAATCTTCCATTTTTAAGTAAGATCATTGAAAAGGCTGTTTTTCATCAGCTAAATTACTTCTTAAGACAAAGCAACTGCTATGACATCTTTCAGTCAGGATTAAGACAGCACCACAGCACTGAGACTGCTCTGACCAAAGTCATCAATGACATCCGTTTGAATACTGACAGTGGAAAAATGTCTGTTAGTTTTACTGGATCTCAGTGCTGCATTTGATACAGTTGACCACATTATTTTACTTAAACGACTGGAGAACTGGGTGGGTCTCTCTGGCACTGTACTAAACTGATTCAAAACGTACTTAGAGAACAGGAAGTACTTTGTGTCAATAAGTAACTTTACATCTGAGCAGACGGGAATTACATGTGGGGTTCCCCAGGGTTCCATCCTGGGACCTCTTCTGTTTAACATCTATATGCTCCCACTGGCACAGGTAATAAATAACAACAATATAAGTTACCATAGCTACGCAGATGACACACAGATATATATTAGAATGTCACCAGAAGACCAAGGGCCTGTACAGGCTCTTGGCAAGTGAATTGAGGAAATTAATGACTGGATGTGCCACAATTCTGCAGTTGAACAAAAACAAAACGGAGGTAATTGTCTTTGGAGCTAAAGAGAAAAGATTGAAGGTCACCACAGGGCTTCAGTCCATACACCTAAAAACCACCAACCACGTCAGAAATCTGGGTATAGTGATGGACTCAGACCTAAACTTTGAAAAACACATTAAGGCAATCACAAAATCAGCCTACTATCACCTTAAGAATATCTCAAGGATAAAAGATCTGATGTCTCAGCAGGATCTGGAAAAACTAGTCCATGCGTTCATCTTTAGTCGGCTTGATTATTGTAACAGCGTCTTTACAGGTCTGCCTAAAAAATAAATAAAAAACTGCAGCTCATCCAGAACTCTGCTGCTTGAGTTCTCACTAAAACCAAAAAAGTGGACCACATCAGTCCAGCTCTGAGGTCTTTACACTGGCTGCCTGTCTGTCAGAGGATAGACTTCAAAGTTCTGCTGCTGGTCTATAAAGCTCAGAATGGTTTAGGACCAAAATACATCAGTGATCTCCTGACCCAGTATGAACCTACTCGACCCCTCAGGTCATCTGGATCCGGTCTTTTATCAGTTCCCAGAGTCAGAACCAGACATGGAGAAACTGCGTTCAGCTTCTATGCTCCACATGTCTGGAACAAACTCCCAGAAAGCCTCAGATCAGCTGAAACACTCAGTTTATTTAAATCCAGGCTAAAGACCCACCTGTTCTCAGCTGCTTTTGATCAGGTTTTTATTCTAAGTTTTAAATCTGCATGGCTTCTTTTAAGATTTTTTTTTCTCATTTTAAATAATGGTTTTTATTCCTGTACTTTTGCTTTTTCTGCACCCTGCTGTAATGCTTTTGATGTTTTATGTAAAGCACTTTGAATTGTCTTGTAACATGAATTGTGCTATACAAATAAACTTGCCTTGCCTTGCCCTGCCTTGCCCTGCCCTGCCCTGCCCTGCCAACATGCACTATACTTTCATCCATTACGTGCACAGAGGATTTCCAGAACTATTGAGGCCTCATTTTTAAGCTCACAGCACAAGACTATTGAGTTCACACATTTAGGCACATGGTCTACATAAACCGAAGTCAATTTTGATTATATTATTGGATAAATATGTTTGTTTGCCATTAATGCTTAACAATGTCTATGTATACCTTAGCCAAATGTTTACCTTTATATTTGAAAACAACAGTTTTCTTAAATTATCCCAAATAACTGGAAATGTCTGCCAAAGTTCAACCCTACTTATAACAGTAGACTATGCATACAGTAGCATATAAAGCATATAAAAGACTACTTTAAATCATCCATTGTCAAATCGGGTACAAGACATCTAATTAAAGAGTAACAACTGATGCTTGGTCAGTATAAAACGTCCTGCAGGAGATGACTCAAAGCCAAAAATCTAGGTGCAAAGTGACCAACTGACTATAAGTACATAGGTTAAACATGTTGAAGAGGCATCTGTAACAGCACTGTGCATAGTTTTTTGAATGATTTGGAGATAATAAAGACCAGGGTATACATAGAAGACTCTTAGTGATCATGCCAAACCATATGGCCTGGTTGGTTCCATCGTGAGGCTGAAAACTGAAAGATGATTTTGAACTCACAAAGATATTACCAAAAGGGACCTACTGACACCACCACAGTCGCACAATGCTGACATTAGCATTGAAGCTTCCAGTTTTGCATGGAAAGGTCTGTGTTATTTGTTTTAAACTGTAAATGACAATAGGGGTGCACCGATCCGATATTAGGATTGGATATCGGCAGCGATACAGACAAAATGGCTGGATCGGGGATCGGAAAAATGAACAGATCCACTGGCCGATCCAGATTTTTTTTGGTTGTTTTTTTTCGTCGCAGCCGAACCTATGTCATTCATCAGCTTCACGTGTGTTGCAAGCGAGAAGCAACATAGAGCGAGCCAGAGGGTCGGCTGTTTGGAGATGTTTCACGCTTGCCACGCCAACTAGTTTGTCGGCTGTTTGCAATGTCTGCAAAGTAAACGTTTCGAGGGGAGGTGGTATTACTGCAAAGTACAATACTACCACATCCAGAAACACTATGCTAAGGAGCACGCTGAATTCCTGCACCTCGGCAAAACAAAAAAAAGGGGTCAAAAAGGAAAAAAGAAGTATTGGTTATGTTTAGTTAGTCAAGTCTGGTACCTTTAGTCTCTTCAAGTAAGGTATAAGGTGGAGGGTATACAGTTTATTATTAATTCAACAATAGTATCGGATCGGTATCGGGTATCGACAGATACACAAACCCCAGGCATCGGTATCGGGACTGAAAAAGTGGGATCGGTGCACACCTAAACGATAGCTGATCAAAGGTAAATCATATTAGTTATAAGCACTAGTACAACCCATTTGTCACTAAATGAATTATACTGCATGCCTATTTCATCCATGGAGTGCAAGAGTGATCGCAGGCTGACAGATTTATGATGAGGCAGATCCTATTGGTTTCTCATAATACGCCTGCACCTGCAACACAGTCTTGACTATCGCCGGCATTCCAAGTAACACCAGAAGGAAAAATAAGAAAGAAATGATCCTTCGTCCTCCACCTAGAAACAGCTAAGTTATTCGGGTGTTTCTTTTTGGTCTTTTCTGCAGAGTCCATTGGATTTCTGTGCAGTTCAAAACTTGTCTGGGTTTTTAAAAAAAGCACTAAAATCACAAAGTGAAAACACTGAATGCAGAGTCATCTGAAATGCTGCAACTTACAAGAATAAAGAGAAGCAAAATGAGCTAAAAGAGAAAAGAGGCAAAGAAACAGAAAAAGTGTCTGGAAAAAGAGGAAATATGGACGACTGGCAGAAAATACATGACATATATCTATATATAATATATATACACACACACGCACGCACGCACACGCATGCACGTAAGCACGCACACGCGCACACACACACAATGAAAGAGTGTGCAGCTTCTGCAATTGGACAGGCAAAATGACAAATGTCTTCTCTCTTTTCTGTCTCTTGGCCTTGTTAAGTAAAGAAAGGAGGAGTGGAGGAGGGGTACACAACAAGTTTTAGAGAGGCCAGTGGATGAAATATTGCCAGAGGTTTCTGAGGTAAATGGTGCATAGAAAGCAGACTCTGTCTTATTAAAGATATTGGAGTGCACACCAAACGCTGTAGACCCGGCATGGCTCCAGCCAGCTGAGATCTAAACTGTCCAAGTCATCACTTTAGAACTCACAGCTTCACTGTTTTATAAAGTCAACAGGGACTATCTTGTGTGTGTGTGTGTGTGCGTGCGTGCGTGTGTGTGTCTGTGCTGATGTGTATGTGTGTAGATTTGGTTCTGCAAGTATGGAAAATCTATTGTGGCTGCAAGCTAAAAATGAGCTCATTTTATACCAGCGACCCTTGTGTGGCTGCTAATGTGTGAGCACACAGCTCATATTGCTGGTGTGAATAAGTCAGGTGGTCTGTTGCAGCACTGTGACCACCTGTGGATGTACATGTTGTAAATTTTTAATGTATTCATACATGGTTGAGCTCGCAGTTGAAAGAGACCTGAGCATATCCGAACTGGCTGTTTTCTCCAACATGTCCGCAGGCTAGGGTCAGTGAGGGCCTCAGTCTATTAGATATGAGACCATACCTGTACATGACGCATGTATAAATATTGTAATCAAAATGCATTATTCTCCAAACAGGACTTGGTGGATGATTTTATATGAGCAAATAGTTGCCAAGACAAGCAACTCCTCTTCAAGTAAAACAGAATTAAGTTAAAAATAAACAGCATATTTCAATAAATTTGCTATTCTGTTCCAGGTGTTGAAGCTATTTGACTAAACAGTCTTCATTAAATGATTCTAAATGTTTTAGGTCAGGTTTTAAAAATATAACAGCCCCACCTTAAACTGGATCAAGATTGTCCCACAGTATCCAGAACCTAAAGAGAAGAATGAAGCTGAATCACCAATTCCTGACATCAGTAGAATTTCTTTATGGCAGGTTTCTGCACCTTTACCAAAAGTAACAGCCTTGCATTGAAGAAGCAAACACCATTTGGAAGAGAGGAGATGCTGCAGCCTCGCACTGGCCTCAAGATGTTGAAATCGCCCCTGTACCTCCAGATAAACATCCCCAAAGGCAAATGCTTCCTGGTGCTTGACACTTGAAATTTTGATATTTGGGTTTTACTCAGCATTTATCTTCCTCCACACACAGTTGGCAGAAAGGAGGCAAAAAAACCCTCTGTTTTGAGGTCACATGACCACTTCACTTTCTCCCAAGCCTTCTCGGAATTAATCTAGGAAACTAAAATTGCCTGTACATGTGCTGTCTATTGCAGGGAATGCGGGATTCCAATCCATTATGGTGTGGTGTATCTTGGTAACCTGGATCATGAATCTCCAGATGAAGGACAACTGGTTCTAATTTTGCATTTCTTCCATTTCCCATTGATCCCTCCAACATCTGTCAACTTTTAACAAAGTTGCTAGTTGAATCTCTTGGATCTTGTTCTATCGTATTATATTGTCTCTGCTTTAAGATTTCTACACAAAACAAGATAAAATCAGTAGGATTTGTAAATGGTAAGCTGTTTTGTTTGTGTGAAACATGGCAGCGTCACTTCTATGTGAATAAGCCACACATTATTTAATAAAATACCACTGCTGCTACCAGGACCAAGATATTCTGTAACCAGGAAGATGAAGTCGTCTGATCTCCCCAAAGAGGTTTTATGTAATCTCTGAACAGTCCGGGAACCCTCACAGTTTGACATGTGCAATGGAGAGCACACTGGTTTCTTGGTGCCGCCCAGAGCCCAGCATCTCCAATACCCTGCAGATCACATTCTGATTGATTTTTGATCATTTGGTGCAATATTAGTCCAGTACAAAAGGGCCTTAGCAGTACCAGATTTAAATACCCACTTGTACGCACTTAAATTCTCACTGTAATAGTGTCATCAGGATGTTAAATTTTAGTAATGCAAATAGAGATGTGCAGTGCCTTTTCTTCATTACAGCCAAGAATGAATTTCTAAACTAGATAATCTGTTGGTTGTCTGGATCACAGCTGTGTTATTTCTGGATTTGTAGCAGCTCCTTACCCTGTTAGGTTGCTTTCTCCCATCCCTTTTGCATATGAGGAGTTAAATATGGTCACGGATTTAATTTGTGTGGAACTATTTATTCAGATTCCGCTAAGAACTTGTTGCAGTGCCTTCCACAGATAGAACCCGATCCTTTCTACCAGAAGTCAAAATATGCAATGCATGCATTTGTCCGCTTCCGTTTGTCAGACTTTACAGCCAATGTGCTTAGGCTCTCTCATAAGGCTTTGTCTTTCAGTCTCTTCATGCAAATAAAAACTTGTGTTTTTTAAAAAGACGCTTCACAGGCTCTCCTTATTGGATGTAAAAGAAGAAAAACATCAACTAGAAGTCTAAACATAACTAAATGTACAGCATGCCCAACACTGCCACAGTCCAACAGTTTCCATGTACAATATGCTGAGCTAAAAAGGAGAGAAACCTGTTTGTTGTTTCCATCTGTTTGCATGTCTCTTTCTGCTTGAAATGATTAAATACCTGTGGCTTTATAGAGCGGCCAGTTCCATTTATACGCTTTGCTGAAAGTAATTATCTCTGTAATTCTTTATAATTATTAATAATCCCTAACAAAAACCAGAGTTGGTTGTAATGGACAAGTTGTAAAGGGGAATATCACAATCTGTTCTTTTCTTCACCTAAGTACACACAAGCACATGTAGGAATCAGAGTACCTTTATTGTCTGGCTTTACTAACTCCAAGAACAACAAGATGTATCAGAACTATGAGTCAACAAAGTTTCTTTTCTTCATCTGGCCATAAGTGGGTACAAATAGCACTTCTAAAGGCCTTAAATACCCTATATCAAATAAGCCCCTTAGAGGCATATGTCTTAAAAAGACCCATAGCTCGAGCAAGCAGTTTTCAAGAAACTTAACTACTCTCCCTAATAGATGGTCATCATAAACTCAACAGCTTATATGCATCAGCAGCTTTAATATGGAGTAATCGGAAATATCTTTCCAGACAGATTCTTTTTAGTTATTATGTTTGCCTTCTAAATGTGATAGAGTGATAAACAGGAAACATAGGCCAAAGCTGGCTATAAATCTATCCGAAGAGTGCTGTTAGGAATCACAGCAGCGTCAGCTGAGCAGAGCTGTGTTCTGAACAGTCGTATGCGAGGGACATTGACGTTGATTTGAGCTAGAAAGTGAAGGCTGTGATCTTAAGCCTTTGGCCTCCGCATAAACAGCCTAATGCAGCCTTAGATGAAGTTGACATTTAGCAAGTGTAGCAAACAGGCTGACAAATGTCCCCCCTCTCTCCTGCCAAGGTTCCTTCCCTTTCATTCTTGTTTGCCCTCACATTGGTTCTGACATTACATAGGATTTCTTTGGCATTTGTCCACTTTCTCTTTAGAGTGTGCTTATTGATAAGAGGAAATACACATTTTGCGCTTTATTAGATGCAGTTCCATTAAGTAAAAAAGAAACAATAAACCTAGATTTCTTAAGGCCAAAACAGACTACCTGGCCAATGAAGTGTTTCCACAAAGAAGGGCAGTTCAGTGAGAATGGCAGGAACTTATGCATCCTTCGGACCATGTGTATATAGATTTAAAAAGCCATAAAGTCTTAAAATTGAAGACTGAAAACAGCCATCCTTTGTCTGATGTTGTTTGGCATGACTTACAGTTTTGGATCAAGTGAAGGTTGATAGGCCAATTCCAATCTCTGACTGATAGAGTGGTTCATCAATGCTGTTGGGGACATGAAGCCTCCCAGATTAGGTAAAACTAAAAGCAATTGGTTGTATAAACAATCTTATTGTTAAGCTTTATAATTATTGTGAAAAATATTGTTTTCCCCCTGATTGATATTTTAAAATACCTCAAAGATTAAATGTTAGACCAGGTCTTTGTTGACAGTGAGGAACAGAGCAGTTCTCGGTCATAGTGTGCAGATTTTTGGATGTAGGATGTTCTGTTTTTCTGGCAATATTGCAACAGAAAAATAAGTAAGTGATGTTTGTCTATAAAGAATATTGTGGAGTAAATGTTCTTTTTACTGTTGGACTAGATACAATTCCCTCCAATCACTATCAGTCAAGCAAAGCCAATTTGATTTATTAATCACTTTAAAAACTGCAGCCACTGACCAAACTGCTTAAATAAATAGCAAGAATATAATGAACAAATAAATCTATAGATAAATAAAACATTCGAATTTAGAATACAATTATTAAAAGTCAAAATAAATTCCAAATGGGTTTTTTTCCCCATTTCTCAAAGCTCATGTCCAAATCTATTTTACTGCAAAATAATTGAAAACACAGAAAAAAAGCAAAATGCTGGACTTTTGATGAGGGTATGTATTTTAAAACAATAATTTCGAACTTAAACACACCCACCAAACACAACACCTCATTAACTTAAAGATGATTTGTTTTTTCATTTATGGTTATGCTATTTATTATCTATTTTAATTTTTTTTGAAACCTGGTCCTTGAGTGCATTGACTTTTGTTGTATGTTTCATGCAATGACAATTAAGAATCTTATCTAAGTTTTGCTTGGATTGTGAGCATCCCTCAGTTGGTATTTTACAAAGATGGAGTGCTTTCATAGATGGAAGGTGACATGATGTTGGAGACCCATTAAAACTACGAGACTGCTTGCATTAACAAGCTTAGACATAAGGGGTTTTAGATTCTATGAAGACACTCATGGGCTGTAGCCATTGTTTAATTTGAAAGGATTTACCAGCACCACCAGCATGTCCAGGTGAATTACTTAATCAGAGAAGCGATTGTGACCTGTGGTCAAAAACAAATGCACACCCTTGTCATACTGCCAATGTACATTCTACCTGTATACTAACAGCTGTATAAGATCTATTTTATGATCCAATAGACGAAAACAGTCAGAAAGAAGGTGGCAGTGGTGGAATTATTTTATCAACTAAACTGTGCCTGGGTACAAGGTCTGTTGTTCGGCCTTTTACTAGGAGAAAGACTGGGCCTTATAAGATTGACCATCTTTTCGGATTTGATTGACGTACCCTGTGCTTCCCCTCCACTTCGCCTCTCTTTCTGCACTTTACTCTATGCCTGCACTCTACTTCTACACTATCACCTCTGACAGACCCTGACTAGCTATCCTTCTTCTAGCTTTTGTTATTAACTGCATTGCTATATCCTTAGTTGAAAGTTGCTTTGTATTAAAGCGTCTGCCAAATGCATAAACGAAAACTTAAATATGAAGATTTTTGAGCACTTACATAAAAGGCTTCACACTGGCTTTAAAAAACAATTAGTTTGGAAATATGGATATTTAATATCAATCTTAACACTTTTTTGTCCATTTTTTTCCCTGTTCTTTACAAGTTATTCACTTTTTTGTATCTTAGGTTTGTTTATTTCTTTTTGGTATAGTTATAAAATATGTAAACAATCTCCATATAAATAAATTCATATTAGAAACTAAAATATGAATCTTTTGTCCAGTAAAGTAATCCTAATTTGGCACAAACTAAAAATTTTCAATGTGCAACAAAGATAAGAAAAATGTCCTTGCTATAAATTTAGTTTCTAAGGGGACTGCCCTGTCTAGGCCAGTAGACTACATCTACTGTAGTTCAATTAGATTTTAAAGGGTGCTGCTTCTCTTCACTTTTCACTCTCCTTAATAGAAAGCATAAAAGGCTTTGATGTTATATCCAAACAGCAAGTTGTCTTGTTGTGTCAGGGTTGTGGAAATGTTGGCTGCAGGCCGGCTGACAGCTTACTTAGAGAGAACAAAGATTCTCGGCCCAATGCCTGCACACACACACTGCCTTTCTATAGTTTTGAGGACACTAATTCCCCAAAATCCCCAGCAAGACCCCAAACCTAATCTAAATATTCACTACTAACAATTTGTCCACCCAAGCTAGCATAATCACAGCTGAAAGGGCTGGGAAATTTTACTGGCACGAATTCCTTGAAATATTTTCTCTCCTCGTCTCATCTCGCCTCACACTTTTGCAATGGTACTTATGTACACACAGAAATAATTTCATAAATATTGATGGATTTGTTTCGGTGCTGTGTGAATAATAGCCTAGTTTCTTGTCAGAAATCCAGCAGGCACATTGGTATGTATTTTTATATTTTAATTAGGTAGATTAGACTAGTTTAAGTTTAGTAACTAGGTGGGCTTCGGACTGAGTAGTGCAAGTAGGTGGGCTTATGTATTAGGAACTTCACTGGGAGGAAATGGTGGTGCTTTTGATTGATTTGCTCAGGATGGCTTTGGATGTACCTACTAGAGGTGATCTAAGCATATGTTGCTGCAAGGAAACCAGGGGGAGGACTCAGATGATGTTGAAATGAGTATATACAGTTGAAAAAAGTATTTGGCAACCGCTGATTGTGCAAGTTGTCCCACTTAAAAAGATGAGAGGTCTGTAATTTCCATCATAGGCACACTTCAACTGTGCGAGACAGAATGTAAAAGAAAAATCCAGAAAATCCCATTGTATGATTTTTTTAAAGAATTTATTTGTATAATGGTTCAGAAAATAAGTAATTGGCACCTACAACCAAGCAACCGTCACAGACCTGGTACTCCTTTAGGAAGCTCTTCTATCCTCCACTAGTTACCTGTTTTAAGTCATTATCTGTATAAAAGACACCTGTCCACACCTTCAAACAGTCAGAGTCCAACCTCCACCATGGCCAAGAGCAGAGAACTGTCCAAGGACACCAGGGACAAGATTGTACACCTGTACAAGATTGGGAGGACCCAAACTACCACAGGCAAGCAGCTGGATGTAAAGAGATCAACTGTTGGAGCAATTATTAGAAAATGAAATAAATACAAGATCATTGACAATCTCTCTCGACCTGGGGCTCCATGTAAAATCTCACCTCGTTGGGTACACATGATCTTGAGAACGGTGAGGAAACAGCCCAAAACTACTAGGGATGAACTGGTCAATGACTTGAAAAAAGTTGGGACCACAATAACAAAGGTTATTATTAGTAACACACTATATCTTCATGGATTAAAATCCTGCAGTCTCCCTGCTTGGACCAGCACATGTCCAGGCCCATTTAAAGTTTGCCAGAGACCATCTGGATGATCCAGCGGAGGATTTGGAGAATTTCATATGGTCAGATGAGACCAATATAGAACTCTTTGGTATAAATACCACATGCCGTGTTAGGAGGGGGAAGAATGCTGATTTGCATCCCAAGAACTCTGTCAAGGACTGTGTCTACAGGTGTAGTGACTCACACGCAGACATGGATGAAGTGAGGGTTGATTTATTCTCAGGATGGCTGAGACGAGACAGCAGGAGTAGACACACCATGGGATAGGCTACGACAATGAACCGGCAGGGAAGGTGAGGAAGAGAGGAGTATAAGTAGCACAGAAGGGAAGGAGGCTCAGGTGAGACAGATAGGACACAGCTGCAGACAATGATTAGACACACAGATGGATGAGGAGAGTGAGTGGGTTGTGCAGCATGACAAACTCCATACCCACTGTGAAGCATGGGGGTGGAAACATTATGCTTTGGGGCTGCTTTTCTGCAAGGGAGACAGGACGACTGATCCATTTTAAGGAAAAGATTAATGGGGCCACGTATCATGAAATTTTGCGCAAAAAACTCCTTCCATCTGTCAGAGCATTAAAGATGAAATGTCGCTGGATCTTCCAGCATGTAAAATGGTCCCATGATGCAACCCGGGCAACCAAGGAGAGCTACGTAAAAAGCATTTCAAGGTTCTAGAGTGGCCCAGCCAGTCTCCAGACCTCAATCCAATAGAGAATCTGTGGAGGGAGTCAAAAGTCTTTTTTGGCTAGTGACAGCCCCATTACACAGCTCTAGAGAAGATCTGCATGGAAGCATGGACAAAATAGCAGCTACAGTGTGTGCAAACCTGGTGAAGACCTACAGGAAATGTTTGACCTGTTATTGCCAAACAAGGTTACCTTACAAAGGATTGCAATGAACTTTTGTTTTTAGCCAGATACTTATTTTTTGCACCATTATACAAATGGATTATTTAAAAATCATACAAGGTGGTTTCCTGAAATGCATTTTCACAATCTGTCTCTCACAGTTGAAGTGTACCTATGATGAAAATTACAGACCTCCCTCATCTTTTTAAGTGGAAAACCTGCACAATCAATACTTTTTTGCCCCACTGTATCCCCTCTGGCCAGGGAATGCCTCAGGATGTTTGAAGAGAAGCTGAAAGCTGTTGCTAGAAAGAGGAATGTTTGAATATGTTGTATACTTGACTGAAAGAATAAGCAGCGATTAAGCAATAATGAAAATGAACAGAAAATTTATTGTTTTATTCCTAAATCTTTAAAGGTTTCTTCACAAAATACTTGAACTTACATACCTTCTTGAGGTTTTGGTTTGTTTGTTTTTTTCAAAAGAAAGAGACAGCAAGGGGGTATGAAGTTAACCTGCTACTTTTACACCTTAAAGTCACCAAGCGAGGTAGTCGCAGCCCAAAACACTTGACTTATATATGGGTTGTCCAGCTTCTTTGGTCGAGACTGTGATGTTACAATGACAGATGGTCAATCAGCTCTCTGGGGAATTTTAAGCAATACACAAACATCAGAACAGAAATCCATTGCAATTTTTTCCATTAACATAGATGGATGCCTCACTGAGACATTAAACATCAATAGACTTTAGGCAAAGGTAGTTTCTTCAGTGATGGTGATGTTTAAAAGTAGAAGGGATATTGTCCCAATGAGTACAAGATATCTGGAAACCCTTTTATGCACAGCACTCTAGTAGCCCTTTTCCATTGCAAAGAACTGAGAGCCCGTTCGGAGCTGGAGCTGGTGCTGGAGCCAGAGCTTTCACAAAACCTCCTTCGTTTTCCATAACAAGGAGCCAACTTGAGCCACCGTGAGCTACAGCGTTGCATCATCGAAGCGTCACTTCAGAAATCACACGGGAAGCCGCTCGCCGAAAATAAAGCAGACGCAGAAGAAGAAAACCATAACAACAAAGATGGATGACTGGTGTCTGGTTGCAGATGCTAATCGTCGCTTTACAAGCATTTGTTGCGATACAGTGGCAAAAGGCATCGCTGTTGCAGTTACTGTCGACAAGGCAACATCGTAACAGGCGACGTAGTCTAGATGCTATCCATGTTTTCAACAAAAAAAAACATTCCGAGCAGTCTGGATTTAAATATGGCGGTCCTCTACTGTGTAGGCTGTAAATCCCTCCCCCTTCCCCCTTGACATAGTGAGTGCTTGGATAGCTCCGCTTTGGCCCCATACAAGAGTGGTGCCAGAGTAGCACCCGTTTCTGGCTCTCGGAGCTGGTGCTCGCGGGAATCGAAAACGAAAACACCATAGCTTAGTCAGCACGGGAGCCACAGGAGCCACAGGAGCTCCAGCTCCGCTTCAGTGGAAAAGGGCTATAGGTAAACCCTCTTAAGGTCCACAGCACACTTTCATTGATTCCAAGATGCTGGCTTCATTTTGAAAAATTAATAAATTGTGAATCACAGAGAAATCACAGTTATTTGTAGTCTTAATCTATTAGCAAAAAAACAAAACAAAAAAAAATCATAGAACCCATTGCAATTGAATGCTTATTATAAAATACAGGTCCTTCTCAAAAAATTAGCATATTGTGATAAAGTTCATTCTTTTCCATAATGTAATGATAAAAATTAAACTTTCATATATTTTAGATTCATTGCACACCAACTGAAATATTTCAGGTCTTTTATTGTTTTAAAACTGATGATTTTGGCATACAGCTCATGAAAACCCAAAATTCCTATCTCAAAAAATTAGCATATTTCTTCCGACCAATAAAAGAAAAGTGTTTTTAATACAAAAAAATTAGCATATCATGAAAAGGTTTTCTAAACAAGCTATTAACCTAATCATCTGAATCAACTAATTAACTCTAAACACCTGCAAAAGATTCCTGAGGCTTTTAAAAACTCCCAGCCTGGTTCATTACTCAAAACCGCAATCATGGGTAAGACTGCCGACCTGACTGCTGCCCAGAAGGCCATCATTGACACCCTCAAGCAAGAGGGTAAGACACAGAAAGAAATTTCTGAACGAATAGGCTGTTCCCAGAGTGCTGTATCAAGGCACCTCAGTGGGAAGTCTGTGGGAAGGAAAAAGTGTGGCAGAAAACGCTGCACAACGAGAAGAGGTGACCGGACCCTGAGGAAGATTGTGGAGAAGGACCGATTCCAGACCTTGGGGGACCTGCGGAAGCAGTGGACTGAGTCTGGAGTAGAAACATCCAGAGCCACCGTGCACGGGCGTGTGCAGGAAATGGGCTACAGGTGTCGCATTCCCCAGGTCAAGCCACTTTTGAGCCAGAAACAGCGGCAGAAGCGCCTGACCTGGGCTACAGAGAAGCAGCACTGGACTCTTGCTCAGTGGTCCAAAGTACTTTTTGCATGTCATTCGGAAATCAAGGTGCCAGAGTCTGGAGGAAGACTGGGGAGAAGGAAATGCCAAAATGCCTGAAGTCCAGTGTCAAGTACCCACAGTCAGTGATGGTCTGGGGTGCCATGTCAGCTGCTGGTGTTGGTCCACTGTGTTTTATCAAGGGCAGGGTCAATGCAGCTAGCTATCAGGAGATTTTGGAGCACTTCATGCTTCCATCTGCTGAAAAGCTTTATGGAGATGAAGATTTCATTTTTCAGCACGACCTGGCACCTGCTCACAGTGCCAAAACCACTGGTAAATGGTTTACTGACCATGGTATTACTGTGCACAATTGGCCTGCCAACTCTCCTGACCTGAACCCCATAGAGAATCTGTGGGATATTGTGAAGAGGAAGTTGAGAGACGCAAGACCCAACACTCTGGATGAGCTTAAGGCCGCTATCGAAGCATCCTGGGCCTCCATAACACCTCAGCAGTGCCACAGGCTGATTGCCTCCATGCCACGCCGCATTGAAGCAGTCATTTCTGCAAAAGGATTCCCGACCAAGTATTGAGTGCATAACTGAACATAATTATTTGAAGGTTGACTTTTTTTGTATTAAAAACACTTTTTCTTTTATTGGTCGGAAGAAATATGCTAATTTTTTGAGATAGGAATTTTGGGTTTTCATGAGCTGTATGCCAAAATCATCAGTTTTAAAACAATAAAAGACCTGAAATATTTCAGTTGGTGTGCAATGAATCTAAAATATGTGAAAGTTAAATTTTTATCATTATGGAAAAGAATGAACTTTATCACAATATGCTAATTTTTTGAGAAGGACCTGTACTTCAGTTGTCTGCCTTCTGACATTTCCTCTCTTTAACAAGCATTAAGATCAGAAAAAAATAAGGTATATTGAAGTGTACTTAATTAAACTCCCAGGTTGAGAATTATGGCCTAGCTACCTGGAAAATTTAATTTGTCTTTTGAATACATCTGTCTCCAGCCCTTTTAATAGAACTTGTTTTATTACTGTTGCTCACATCGCAAACATAATCAAGCACGCTAGTCTGACAAATCTATGTGAAAAAAAATGTACGTTCTTGTTAAATTACAGTCTGTAAAGGACAAATTTTCTGTTATAATGGCATTTCACGTCAGCACATTATGTTTCTTGGCACTGTTAAGATTTTTTTCCCCATTTCTCATTTTTTGTTTTCAGCCCTTTTTAGCAATGCAAGCAACAGCCATAGTTGCTGTCTGTTTTTAAAGTCAATTAAGCTACGCATGATTCTTTGACATAACAGAACAAAAACGCAGTTTGAAGATATTGCTTGAGCTTCTTAAAAAGAAACCAAAAAAACATGTTTCCTGTTTGTTCTTTTGGTTAGAGCAAACCATTACTTTAGCATTTCTTACTTAAACTTAACAAGCTAGTTGCTTTGAAAAAGCTGTTCATGTCCCCTGTTTATAAAGCAGCGCTATAGGCCAAAATTTCAAAGCAAAGATTTTGCCAACTATTTTTTCCTTTTTCACATTTAGCACACTTCCATCATATTTTAAATGGACGATTTTATATCAACATGTTTACGTCTCATGTAATTTTAACAAATGTAAATGTTTAATTTACTGTATATATATATATAAATGTTTAATATAAAGCTATAATTTGATGTAAGATCAAAACGTTAAACCTAAGTCTTAATGTTAAGTCAAATTCAAGCCTCATCAACTCACCCTTATTATTTGTGGCCACATCCACAACCAGGTCTGATGAATTACGCTCATTTTTAGAGGGTTTTTATTTCACTCTGAATATTGGATGTCTTTCATTGGGCTTGTTCAACAAGGATTATTGTTCATTTGTACCTCCGTTACTGAAACAGACAGGGTCTGTGTCGATCAGCCTCCTCTCATCACCATGTTAAGGCCACCCTGTTTCTTATCTTTTTGACTATGATCTGTATCCTATGATCTTAGCTGTGGGTCGAAACCTATACTCACCAAAAGTTTGGCTTTTCTGCTCAGCTATTTCTCCAAAATGACAGACGGGTACAGCTCTTGTATTTTTGCACCAGGAGCTCTACTTGGAGTCTCAATCCATCTATCAGTCTCTGCTCTGTCAGCCATCACTCATGAACAAGACAACAGGATTATAGAACTCCAGCAGTAGAAAACCTTGGCCTCGGTCTTAAGCAGAGTTCACACTGTGCATTTTTTCGGCGGTGACAAAGGTCTGCTTCCTGTGCAGGTTCTAGAGAGGTGTCCCACTCTACGGTGCAAGATTTTAGTGTGTAAAACTGCACGACGTCTTGTCTAGCAGGACACGCCAACGTCACGAGCATACGTTGCCAAAACGCATATGTCGCTAAAAGCCGACAGATACTCAAGATGGCAACAGTAAAATGTCATATACACTGCCTTAGTTGCCAAAGCTCAATAAATCCAGCCTCTTTGTTGCTCCACATGTTCTTGTGGGCAGCCGCCGTTGTTGCTAATGTTGATGCTGCTACGCTCGATACTACTACTTTTGCCTTGTACTCTCATCACTAGTTTTTTGCATCGCTCCCTGGGTATATTTTCATCGGTCGATTACAGACCGGAGTTGTAGATTTTCTGACACTGCTTTAAAAGGCTGGATTTGGTCATGAGAGTGCTCAATAAGCTGTCAGAGGGGCTGTCAAACTGGACGGCCACAGATCTGGGATTCACACGCACCAATGTTCATCACAACTTTCTTGAAAGATTTGTCTATCGACGGCCGAAAAATACAGTGTGAACCGGGCTTTAGAGGAGTTAAGCCTTACCACCTCAATGTTATGAAGAAGTTGGAGAATGCCTCTGACTCTAAGGATTGTGTTGTCTGAGGTTTTAGCTTACGTTAGGATTTGTCATGGCAAATTCCCTTTAGTAGATTGAATGCTTCAGTAACATGGAAGACTGGCACCTCAAAGTCATAGCTGAGCTGGGAAGTCCCCAACAGTGCAGTAAGGAACATAGGAGTCGGCTGCCAAGCAAGTCAGGTGGCAGGCAGGGTTAAGGACCTGGGCATAAAATAAAATTCCTGGCAACATAATCTGTCTTTTGATTTCAAAGGAAAGTCTTCTTAGTTGGTTTAAAATACCAAAGAGGCCAGAATCAACAAAATGTTTAAAAACATACCCTATCATACAATATTTCTTTAAGTTAAGTCTGAGAATGATAGAAGAGGCAAGCAAAGGCCCCTCAAAATAAGCAGTTATTTATATCTGCACAGTCAGAGGAAGAAAATTTGACTTTAGTGAGAAATCCTACTCAACCCAAACCATAACTGGTTAAATCTGAATCACAAAGGAATAAACGAGCACCTCTAATAAAAAAAAAGTATCATAATACTTGTTGGTTACTGCTCATGCTGTCATTATGCCACGTCTTAATTAGATTAGTAGTGTTGCTGCTAGCTATGCTGAAGTCTCTGTGGGGAAGTCTCACACTGTTATATTACAGATATAAAGGTGAAAGGTTTATGAACAAAGCATTCATAGGCTTGTGGAAAATTATGAATTAGGTTTTCCTTTAGTAAGCAAATGAGAGAAAAAAATACACATGGTTAATATTCAGTTTGCAAAAATATAATCTCTTTATAGACTTCATGGAATAGACATAAGCCATGTATAAATAACCTGTAAATGAATTAACTTCATAGAGTCAAAGAACGAGTACTAATCTTTGAAAAAAAAAGGCAGAACACATGGAGTTGAGCGAGTCTGGGCAGCAGCAGCCTTTCAGGATCATTGAGCTTCTTATTAGGCATGCTATAGTGCAAAGATGCAGTGTAATTTAACTAAATCAAGTGCCAATGGTCTAAAAACAACAACAAAAAAAGCTTTGTGAACCTAGAACACTGAATCATAATGAAGCCCCCTCTTGTCAAACAAATAGAAACAGATGATGGACAGGGCTGAAGCTCCTCGGGGGAATAGTATTGAAGAAGGACGTGTTCTGTCTGGTAATGGCTTTTAATAAAAAATCCTTTAGTGAGTCACACATATGCCAAATATTCTTCACCGAGTGCACTTCAAAAGGGTGGGTGTGGATCAACGCCTCCACAACAAAATAATTATCTTTAAAGGGCAATAAGGGAATCCTGATTCACAACAGATCCAGCAACACGGAGAAAGAGTGGAAAAGTGTGAGAGAATCATTTTAATGTCTTAATGAAGATGAAGTGAACACAGCTAGATGATTGTTAGGTTTTGTAAACATATGTCATTATCTAACACAAAAGCAAAATAAGAATTGTTGCACAGACAGGCTAATTAATCTACCATGAGAGCAGACAGATTGCACAAGTCCGACTTCCGTCTTAGGAAAATAAGGGTCTCGCTGTTACAGTCACCAGCTGAGGAATTGTAATGAGTTCACACGAAAAGCAAAGTCAGCTCACACGCCTACCCACATTAGTGCTTGTACTGTCGAGGAAAGTCAGAGGATGGAATAACATCATGTTTAAAGACATTGAAACCCTTTTTTAAATCTGTTTTTCCATATACATGTTTTTCTATTTTACGTATCATCTGAAATCTCCATTTTATTATTTCTGCCAGGTCGATGACATACAACTTGTTCAGATGTCAATCCAACTAAAATGACAGACAAAACCTGGACAATAATCAGTTAGAAGCTTCAGAATGTTTGAGACTGGAGTAGAAGTTCGCCATCCAGCAGGACAACAAACCTCAACATACAGCCAGAGCTCCAATGGATCAAAGCCTATTAATGTGATAAAATGATCGACTGAAAATCGTGACCCAAATCTAATAGACTCTTTAGAAAAAAGCTTGAGACCATTTGCAATGAACAGTGGCCAACAAATTCAGTCTGGAGATTAAGGGTGGGCAATATAAAAGGTATAAGGTAGAAATTATCTAAATTTAGCCAAAGGTAGAGATTTTGACCATTCCGGCATACCGCAATTGCTCATTTTGATGTCATCAAGAAGGATAAAAACTGATGTTCAGTGTTCGTCTTTCCACTACATATTGCAAGTTTAAAATGTGTTGTTTTCCATTTAATGGAAAAAAACCTGTTGAACTTTATTTTTGTGCGATATTACATTTATTAATAAGAAACCAGGAAAGTGGACAATTCTGAACTCTAAAATATCTTCATCTTTTGATCATTTTTGTGTAGCATTATTTGGAAAAAAGATTTAAAAAAAATTTTTAATGCATTTTGCACAATACATGTTCTTTAAATTTCATTCTAAACTTTTTTGAAGTTGTTGTTCTGCAGCAATCTGGAAAGTGAGAATGTTCATTATTTGTCATATATAAAGAACAGACAAGAATATATCGCAGTAGATATCGTTACCGCACATGCTTTAGATCATATTGTAATATAGATTTGAGGTTATACCGCCCAGCCCTACTGGAGATATTAAAGCTGGTGGAGACATACCCCAAAATACTTTCAGCAAGAATTTTAGCGATGGTGGTTTCACAAAGTATTTTCTATATGTAACAAAAGAAAAAAGTATGTCCTTTCCTTCTATTTCAAAACTATGACTACTCTGTTTATTTATCATATACAACTCCCTGAAATAATAAAATACATTGGAATCTATTGCTGTTATCTGACAAAAAGTGGAAAAGTGAATAATGAATATGACTAAATTGTCAAACATCAAACTGTCAAAAGTCAAACTTTTTTTCTTTGAATAAATCACACAAGAATTTTTATTTACTGTCTTTGTCAAAGTTCATATTTTTTTACCCAAACACAAATTCCTTTTTAAACATTCAGAAACTTCTGACAGATCTGCTTCATATGGCAAGGAAAAAACCTAATTTACAATGTGAAACCCTTGAATAATTAGACTTTACCTCATCAGACTTAACATCACACAGGTTTGATTTCAAGATACGCAAGATACTTGAAAACTAATTTTTATATATATATATATATTTTTTTTTTGGGACACACACAGCAATGCAGGTAATTACATAGCTAAGTGTTCTCCAAGTGTGGTAATTATAACACCGGGTCAGTCAGCACTGTATGATAATGGATCTTTAAAGCAATCATTTTCCTGACACTCTTGACTTCCTTGATGTTTCCACATATGCAGAAACTGATGTCCGCCATTTCAATACTTGAACCCACTCAAATAACAGTCTCTTGCTTAGAAGCCAACGAAAGTACATGCAGCAACATCATCGCACCCATTTAAACAGATTGCTGCTGGTGGCACATGTGGTGTTTGGATCAGTCTAATTAGTTTTCTAATTATGTTTATAATCAAGTCATCATAAGATCTACTAAATCTAAATCAGAACACAAATGTGAAACAGCCATGTCACTGACGCTGAGATGGTAGTTCTGCGCAGTCACATAGAAAAGTAAATAAAATGAGGAAATAAATCTGTGAATTCCATCATGAGGGAAGGCCTAAGAAACCCATCCAGACTGCTATGAGTCTTTTTTTTCTTGTGCAGTTTAAAAATATATGCGAATGGTTAAACTTGTCAGTTTTCCACTGACAACACCTCAGACTTGGACAACTAATCTGACGGGATAACATGTCTAAGTGACAGGAAACATGGAGGAAGGGTCTGAGTTGTCATTAATGATGGATGCATGGTGTGTCAGGCTGTAGTCTGCAAACACTGTTCAAAAATGGTCAAGTTTATGATTGCCAAGAGAAAAACATCTCGGGGGATATGTTTGTATTTTCTGTGAGGGCCACCAGGTGTTTGATTTACACCTGGTGGAGCTGAACATTTTGTATAACAGATGGTCCTCATTTAAAGTGCTGCTGTCAAGAAAGTGTGCAGTGTCCTTTCCTAAACCTTTTATTAGACACCAGGTGGGCTGGAAAGGCCTTAATTTATTTATATGTTAGCTGAATCGGAAATAGCGTATATGGATTTGGTGGAAAGTATCAGCAATAGCTGCAGTAATATGGGTTGCAACAACCCACTTGAACTCTACTTAACAAACCATAGTACTTCTTCGCTGACTTTGAAGCTAATACCACACATATAAACGTACATCCCACCACCCAATAACAAAATCTTGAGTTCATCTACAATAGTAGCTGTGCCAAAAAAAACTAATCCAAAGCCTTTCATATTGGCTCCTAATTGTCATATTGACATTTGAACAGTTATTTCTTATATTAATTCATCCTCCCTTCTTATTTGTATAGTGAGCGAACTTTTTTCCACTAAACTTTCAAATCTCAGCTGCTCCCCAAAAAGAGGTCACCTTGGTAATAAATAGACTTGCATGTGAGAATGTTGAATATAAATTTCAGTCTCGCATTTCCTAAAAATCTCTCATGAAAGATAATACCAAAACGCGACTTTGGTCACATGTCTGACGAACATGTTGTCTTCTTCTCTGGAAGACCACAAACTGTTAATACCTGCAATAAAGCCTCCAGTGGGATCTGTGTGTAGTGTTTCACAACAATATATCCATAGCATACAACTACAATTAAACAAATTTGTCCACACTATTTATTGTTGCAATTATGGCAAAAATATGCCTTCAGTCATTATTTGAAGGTTAAACTAAATTTCTTGACTCCATAACAGCCCCACTATCTTGAACCCATGTGATGTCCCAATGTCAAAGTTGGTAATCACAGCTGTCATTACTCCGAAACACTAATCTGCCTTACTTCTTTGGAAGTAGATTAATCTTCCTTCTTGTTTCCTTTCACACTTTTCCTGATTGTATGTGTAAAAGTGTGTGACCGTTCTTTTCTCTTCCTGTGTGTTCCTGCAGGCATGGCTCCCTGCCACTTCACATGGTTCAGCTGCTCATCATTAACTCATCACCATGAAGTATATCTTCACTGCAACTCACGTCACTCCTCACCAGATAATAGTACTTGCCAGTTGGGTAATACTCAAGCCAGCAAGAAAATTTAGTAATTTCTGAAGTTTGTTTTTTCCTACTGTCTTTTATTTACCATGTTTCTCTTTGTGCCCGTCTTTCTGCCACTTTCCAACTGGCTAATCTAATTTGCAAACCTTTAGTGGTCCTGGAATATCTGGGTTTATTACTGTTTGGGATTGAATATGGAAAAAAATATATATAATCACAATTATTTTTTGGCAGTATTGGAATCAAAATTGTTTAAATGATTATTTGAAAAAAAACAGTGCATTTACTACATTCGAAAAACAGTAAATTGTATGAAATGCAAAGTCCAGCAAGGTCAATGACAGACAGAGATTCAAGGTTCAAAAGAACAGAGCAGAACATCTTTGCTTCGGTCTGTTCGGCTCTTATCTGCTGAAGTCTTGCTCCTCGTTTAAAATTAGCGTCAATGAACAGCCGACATGCCTCTGAAGAACTTAAACTTTCCCTTTAAACAGCTTCTTACTGCTTCTTTTGTACTTCATCAGACTTCATTTTAAACACTTCACTGACACTGAATGTAGCTGACTGTGAGTCATCTTTCCTCTACTTACAGACCCATAGGCACCTGAACAATGGAGCAAGGAGAAAACTTATGCTTCTGCTTCCCTTTTATTTGACCCCATAAAATCTGATCACTCCCTGCAGTCACAAAATGTATAATGTTACTGTTAATTCTCAATGTAAATTATTTTAACCAGAAACGCAATAATAAATATTAGAAATAATTGCAAAATTACACCACATGCTGTCTGTTGCAATGAACCTCTCCACCATTTGTAAAACAGCAACACAATGAGCATTTTTGAGCAACACCTAGCCGTACACTCTTTAAATAGGCTTACTGAATCGGTGTATGGCCTAAACATCCAAAACTGGCAAAAAACAATAAAAGAAAACTTCACTGGGTACCATTTTGGGGATCATCCGCAATAGAGAATGTCCAAACCTAAGATACCGAGACACCAGACTGATGTTAGTAACTGATGGATATGGGAAAGAGTGGGTGGGGTAAGAGCTTGGTTGGGTGGACTGCGATTTTTCACATTTTGGGGGCTATTATGTTTTAGCATCTTTCATCATCCTCTAACTTGATCATGTAGCAGGTTGAGACGCAACAGAATGAGCATAACTCTTTAGACCTACCTGACTGCAGCTCTTCCCAGCTATTCTAGGGTGACTCTGAAGGAATCTAATCTAATCAAAAGCCGATAAATCATCTCCTAGCAGGTCCAGGATACTTGAGCCATTCATCCAAGTGGTCAAGTCAAATGTGCCTCCCATTGATAACTTCCCCAGAAGCCTAATCCAACTCAACTGGTTCCTGGGATAACCAAAGCTAAACTGCATGAGCTTTCTGACTTGTCAAACTCCTTACCCAATTTCTTACAGTGAGTTAAGACAGTCCTCAGGGAAAGCGTTTTTCAGTCTCACGAACACAATCTGAATCTTTAGGACACTACCCACAGCTCAGACTCGTAAATTGAAAGCTCTGCTCATTTGGCAAAACAGCGCAAGCATAGCCATGACTCTAGATACCCCAACAAAAGGTAAACTGACACCATGGTTACTTGGGGGCATACCCAAGCACTTCTTACCACTTGGCAAGGTCTTTCCTCTGGTTTTCCACTGGATATGTAGCGTCTGCGAAGAGCAATATGCAGCTAATAGCCGCTGTTACAGCCAATGGGTTTGCTTCCATTGGCGTATATTGGACGTGTCCCAGAAGCGGAGTGTCCGGACCGACTCCAATAAAATTATGCGTTGGGTCTCATTTGTTGGTTTGTATCATGGAAGACAAGAAGTCTTCCATTTATGAACAGTGTCTGCAGTCGTCAAAGTCCTTGAAGTGGAGAAGCACCCAATTGTATATAAAACCAGCTATCCTTTTTACAAGGACAACATGAAAAAGGAGAAGGTATGGATGAAAATATCTGCAGTTTCGGGAGAAGATAGTGAGTTGATATTTATTAACAAAGAATGACATTTTTTTTCTTCATTCTACCTGTTCAGTTGTGGTATTGCAATTCTCCTGTGATTTTGTGATCTCACAGGGCCAGCTGCTTCAAACGTATTTGAAGGCACTGCGCGTCTGAAATGCTCCTGGTAGGAAGGGACGAGCTGCTGAGGATGCGTCTTTTACGTAAAGGGGCCGCCTACGCATCTGGTGGAACGCCGGGTTAAATGTCCTTTTGTATGTACACTTTTCTAGTTCTGCATGTAATCCAACCAAAAAAAAAAAAGATTAAATGTAAAAGGTTCCATTTGTTTTTGCATATTATTAATTAATTCATACCCTTCAAAACGGAATCCCCTTACTGTTTGTTCCACACAGTGAGGGTAATCAAAAGATGAGGCCCAATTTATTATCAGTTACATGTTAATTTTAGTTAAGAAAATGTCAGCAAAATGAAAGGTGTATAATTTTTGTTGGCAAACTGAACAGCGACATCACCATTGTGTCAAATGCAGCAAAGTATAAACAAAAAATGATTTAATGAAAACAAGGAACGGGAACTTGCAGAAATCGGGAGGATAAAGGCAGCCAACGGGGAAACCAGGAACCAGGCAGGCAACAAGGAAGGCAGGAACCAGAGAGGGAAGAGTGACGACGAACCAGCGAGTTGTAACTGAGAGAGGACTGTATTTATACTGAGGGGAGTGTGAGGATGTGAGCAGAAAGAGCTGAGGACTAATTAAGGGAAGCGGTTGCAGCTGAGAGGGAGTGAGCAGGTGAAACTAATTAGCAGCTGGGATGGAAGGCAGAATGGCTGGGAGACAGAAAAACTCTAAACTAAAGATAATAAGTCTAGGAAGGGGACCTAGGAAACACTAGAGAGAAGGAGGAAGAAATAAATAAGTAAACTATCTAGATGGAATAAACTAAGGAAACAAATGAGGACACAAACAAAAGGTGAAAACATCTAAGAGCAAGAAAATACAGAAACAAGGAAGTGCCAGAATAAACTAATAAAGACAAGGAATAACCTAACATGATTAAACAAGATAAGGAAAAGAACTAAGTCAAAACACAAACAGGAGGGAACAAAACAAGAAAGCAGATTAGGGTACAGAGGGGAAGGAAATTAAGTGGAAGGAAAACAAACAAATCCACAGAGCCTGACACATTGTGTAAAACAAACAGACAAATTACATTGTGACCATATCTGGTGGGAGTAGAGGCTGATATTACTTCCTGAATACATCCTCCTGTCTCTAATGAAGTTCTTCGCCAATGCCTTCTCACCCAAACACCTCTGTTCTCCTCCCGTTCATGCCTGAACTTTTCTCTTTCAACTGCATATAAATACATCTCTAACTTCAGGTATTTGTCGGGTGCGACAGATGATTTCCTCGAGGATCCTTCAACAAAAGAAAAAAGTGTCAAGGGAAGCGAACACCTGTTCGTACAGTTCACTCTCCGGAACTCGCCGTGAGATGAGTGGGTGAGATGGTTCTGCTCTGCCTGACTTGGTGTCACCAGGAAAAAAATGTGAATGACAACCCAGATAAATTATCCATCGTGTGTGACTGGTAGAGCCAGATTTAGAGGTGTTACCTACAGTATACAGTGGGACTAAAGTGTGCAGACTTAAATTCCAGCCAGATCTACTGGAATATTAAGACTGGACACAGTTGGTGCCACACCATTATAAGTAGCTCATGATTTTTTATGTGTGTCTGTGTGTGCGCGAGGTATTCAGAGAGTGACTCATAAAAGAGCAGAGTGTGTTTGGTTGGTTGGTTGGAGAACATTTAAAGGTTACCTATATGTGGAGGAGGAGATGTAATCCATGGAGAATTCGACATTACACTGACAGTGGAGTTCAAGACCATTTACATGTCTGTGGATGAAGCACAGTCTTTTGGAAATATAACTGAGTTTTATTCTTACATACATTTTCTTGACATTAGTTTTTGGGGACCGAAAAGCATTAATGTGCAGTTAGACGAGGTGGTACAGAGGCTTTTAATGGGGTCTACAAGCTTTTGCCATGTAGCAAAACAAATCATTCCCACCAGCCCAACCTTTATTATAACACATCATGTATTGCATTTTACTTGTTCTTTTCTTCTGTATTTATTTCATTGCATGTTTGGCTAAATTGTGAATTGCTTTTATCAACCTTTTGTATTTTTAAACATGTTATACACATAAATTTGGCATATCACATTCTGTGTCGTTCAAAGGTATCAGTCTGGAGAAGGATCTGATAAAGTCCTCCAGCATAAGATATCTAATATGGTAGATGGCCTGCATCTGCATAGTGCTTTATCAGTTAGAGGTCCTCGAAGCGCTTTACACAACATTCAGTCATTCACACACTGGTGTTGGTGAGGGCTACATTGTAGCCACAGTTGCCCTGGGACACACCGACAGAGGCGAGGCTGCCGTACGCACAGGTGCCACCGGGCCCTCTGACCACCACCAGCAGCAGGCAAGGCGGGTGAAGTGTCTTATCCAAGGACACAACAACCGAGACGGACAGAGTGAAGGGTTCGAACTGGCAACCCACCGGTTACGGTAAAAACTCCTACCACCTGAGCCACGGTTGTCCCATATAATATTGTGCAGCTAAGACAGTGGTCATTATCTGGAGAAAATATGGAACACTAGTGACACTATAGAAACAGAGTGCGTCTCCAAAACTGATAAAGAAAGACAGAAACTTGTCAGGGAAGCAAAAAAGCAACACAAAAAGTGGTGTGTGTTTTTCTGAATTCCTGCTCATAAGGCTGCAAGTCAGTTGTTCCATAGAAACCATACTTCCTAAACCTTGTGGGGAAATGGGTTAAATGGCAAATGTCCTGTGCTTATATAGCGCTTTATCTAGTCCTGAGGACCCCAAAGTATATCACACTACATTCAGTCATTCACCCATTCACACAATGGTGATGGTAAGCTATACTGTAGCTACAGCTGCCCTGGGGCACACTGACAGAAGCAAGGCTGTGGTACACACTGGCGCCACTGGGCCCACCACCAGTAGGCAAGGTGAAAAGAAAAAGGAAACAGTTTGGCTCAAAAATGACACAGCATGACTAAAAAGTCTATTAGACAGCTGCATCTGATCCAGAACGCCTCCGCTCGTGTCCTCACTAGAACCAGGAAAGTAGAGCACATCACCCCAGTTCTAAAGTCCTTACACGGGCTCCCTGTAGCTCAGAGAATAGACTTCTAAATACTTTTACTAGTTTATAAATCATTGAATGGCTTAGCACCTAAGTATGTTGAAGATCTACTGTTAGTTTACCAACCTCACAGATCACTCAGGTCCTCTAATTCCAGTCTACTCAACATCCCTAGAATTAGAACCAAACATGGAGAAGCAGCTTTCAGTTTCTATGCTCCTCTAATCTGGAACAAACTTCCAGACAACTGCAAAGCTGCTGAAACACTGAGTTCTTTTAAATCACAACCAAAAACTCATCTGTTTAGAGCTGCCTTTGAGTAATGCCTTAATGTATCATATGTTTTGTGCATGCTTCTTGCTTCATTGCTGTTTTTACTTTATATGCGTTGTCTGTTTTACTGCTATTTTCTATTTTACTCCTTAATGATGTAAAGCACCTTGAATTACCTTGTTGTTGAAAGTGTGCTATACAATAAAATTGCCTTGCCTTGCATATCATTAAAAGAACCCAACACTCAAAGTGAAACAGGGTGATAGCAACATCATCCTTACTTTTGATCAGATGGAACAAGGCTTTTTGTTAACGCAAATGAAAAGGATCAACATTTCCAAACACAACTCAGTTTTGACCCAAATTAATCAGGCTTCTCCAAGAAAGTAGAAGATGAAGGATTTAATTTTTTTACTCCATCGCAAACCCAAGCATTGAATATTACTTACTGTGATGTACTGGACTAACCACCTACATCAAATAGAAGATCAATGGAGTAACCTGAAGAGGACAGTGGACACAAATAGTACAAAAATCTGATAGAGAGCTTTTAGAAAGTATAATTAACAGATCTTGCCATCTTAAGATGGGAGATGCCGATTGATTCCCACCAAGTGGGATGGTATGCGGAATTGGGGGACCCAAATGCAAACAGGACATTGGCGGGAAAGTAGTGATGGGAAGTTCTGAAAAACAGAAAACAAAAAAAAAACAGTAGTTCATCAAAATGAAGGTCGACTGAATGAGGAGAAAGGATAAGAAGCTGAGAAGGGAGGATTAATAAACATAGAATGAACACAGGAGCTGAACCAACAACCATAATATGCAGAAAACAAAGCACAAGAAATGAACCTATATGGAACACTTTAAGTAGCAATAATAGACAACTCTAAATAATCCACATTTATGCACAAGTGACTCTCAAAAACACACCAAGAAGATCAGCAGAAATGCTGAAATTTAGAAGCTGAACGTCTCGTGCATTCATCTTTTAAACCAACTACATCGACTTATTTGCTGCAGTCCGCACTGAGCAGTATCCCTCAAGTCTGTTGTGAAATCTTAAGAGGCAATCAGCATCTGCGTAAGCAATACTAGTTTAAATATGTACATGTGCTAATATCCCTTCTGTGCAAGATTATTCTAGAGGCAGAGTTAATCAAGTTGGTGTAGGGGATATGGTAATATTTGTGGTGTGTGCAGCAGGGTGGGGACACTGGTGGGATGCACACCATTCATGATGTACTCAGTGTGGGTAGGAACACCAGCAAGCTGAAACTGACTCAATCTAACAGCTCTGCAGTTCCTCCGATAATGTCTGAGAGGACTGCCAGATGAGATACAGGCCAATGTGGACACAAACACTATCATACCAACCATATAGGACGACTTACGCTGTGCAGACGTACACACAGGGAAAATCCTCGACACACTTTCACTTCCTTAGTCTCAATAAACACACACATACACACCTCTAGAGCCTAAACACTTCTTCTTTGACCTGTTTCAATATCAAAGCATCAATGCACTTTCACCAATACACTCTCATCAATGTAGATTTTTGACTATTCCATTCGATACCACAGCCTAAACTCAGCCTGGATTAGTTCAGATTTTTTTTCTGTTAACACCCTAAGAGCGAGGCCATAACATAGCACCCACCATATGTGCCCGGCGCGAAGGAACCAAAGCTTCGTGGGAATCGCCGCATGAGGACCACAGCACAATGAGAAAAACTGAAATGCTAATGACTAAAATGGCTGGGGGAAAATGTGGCAAAATGTGATTGTTCCGATGACCCACTGTAGGATGTGGATGAGGGTTCAACCATTAATCACAAGTACGAATAAGAAACTACACCCCATTCTCCCTTCTTGTGGAAATTACTTCGAGCATGAATTATTAGTAATTTAGTGGTAGGCGATCTGTGGAGGCGTACTCCTGTAGTAGCTGTTAGCTGTGCTGTCAGGTGATTGATCTTTAAAAAGGTGCTTTCTGACAGCTTTGCTTTGAGTAACTTTTAAAGCAGACATTGCTTGCAACAGCATTAGTGCAAATTAACACTGTTAAATCACCAATTAGATTGATTACCCACAACTAAGTGGCTACGTATTTTTCTAAAACACTACTATACAGAAATGAACATAAATCAATGGCTGACACATGATGACATAAACAGGCATTTCAATTTCAGTGGCAGATTTGAAGGATGGCCTCCAGCTGGTTTATACTACATTTTCTTATCATTGATCAATGGAAAAAGAAAGGTGGACCAAACCAAAATTGAATTTCAGCCTACACATTTTTTTCAACAGCAATAGGGTAGATAGTTGCACTTTACTTAATTACTCACCCGAAACAAAGTCTGGCTCAATCTAAACATCACTGATACAAGGAGAACAATCAGCTAGCGTGCAGCATTCAACCATTCCAAAATGAGATGCAACAACAGACTGGTATTGTCATGAGGATTCTCCTTTATCAGAGGGGATCTTCCAACAGCTGCTCTTTTATGGTGCATTCGAGTACATCTTGTACACCTGATTGTCTAAATATTAAAACAACTCCAACGTGATTTAAACCTTTTTTATTCTTAAATGTCTGCATAATTAAAAATCAATTCAGGGACATAATTTTGGAGTTTGGATATTGCTGCTACGCTGTACGAAAACACGAGCATACAGCACCGGACTGCTGCCGCAACTTAACTGTGGCACTGCCAGAACAGTGTGTGTATAGCTGTTGTTGCCAATGCATTAAACCCCAGGAGCCAGTCCTTCACTTTTGCGCTGGTGCATGCTGGTTCCCCATCATGGAAACACTGCCACTATACCTCCAAATCCTCCATCAATGGATCCTGGATCCATCCATCCAGGATTTGGATCTTACAATGGAGGTTTTGTCCATGCTTACAACCCTCCCCCACTCATCACGATCTATCACTTATAAAAGGGAATTCTGGATGATTGAAGTTGTTGTGGGGTCTTATTCAGCCACTTATGAAAATGAAAGAAACATGGTCAAAAATATGGAGAATCAAGAGATTATTTGTCAAATCAGTATGACACTTGCAAAGCAGGGGCGGAATGGCTTTTAAACTGACAAAATCTCCTACAGTGGCCCTTGTCCTCCTACATCTTAAACATTGTTCCTGAGAAGGAAAGTGATTTTGATGTGGAAACATTTTTTTTTTGTACTGTCATGGTCCAGATTACACTGTGTTCTTTCGGTTCTGTTTGTATATCTTGCATTCAAACCTGTCTGCCATCTACTTCAAATCAGGATACACAACCAGATGTTGCCTGGAATCAACATCCTTCTGTCTGTTTCCTTTCCTTCTCCCTTTTTTTCCCCTTCTCCTTGTTCCTCTCCACTCATCCTTCCGCTAAGCCTGGCATGGCAGTGCACCAGGCAGTGACGTGGTGACACCTGTCCCCAGTATCTGTCCTGTGTTACACTATCCAGTAAAGACATAACACACACACAAACACACACACACATATTCTCTTTAATAGTGCCAGCTCTGTGCCCATTCATGCAAACACCGGAACACAACATGACAGTATTCATGCGCATATACAGACACGCACACACAAATCTCTCATTCTGCTCATTTAATCTAATAGGTCCTTAGCATTTTCCAGCATTTTCCATTGGGCGCCGGCCAGCTACCTGGAACTAACTCTAAACCTAAACATAGACTCTTTTATGCGCTCAGGTGTCTTAAATGTCGCTGTGTTTCTCAGGAAACAAAGTGCAGCCTCTATGAGACACCTTTGATGCTAAGCAAATCATACATTTTGCGTATTTTTTTTTTCTTTCCTGTTTTGATCAATGCAGCTGTAGCTTAGTAAGTGATGGAATAGAGCCTTGCAACAAGATTCTTCTGTTTGATATTTAAAGTGGAGATATGCGTCACTTTTTTCATCACTTTGTGTTGCCATTTAGGTTTCTGCTGACTCTATAAACACTCTAAGCATCAATAAAAACCATCCATCCAACCATTATCTATCCCCATCCATCTTTTGCAGGGTTGCAGGGGGGCTGGTGCCTATCTCCAGCATTTATTGGGTGAGAGTCCATCGCAGGGCAATAAAAACCATCTATCCATTGTTTTTATTTTCAATCAGAAATCGTGGGCTTCTACAAACTGTCTAAAAAAGTGCCCACCCCTCAACTGTCAAATCCTGCACATTACCTGTCAAACTCCGCCCACCAACTTTTATTGGATGCCATTCTTATGTGTGGGAGAGAAGGGCAGAGTACCCAAAAATTGTACTCAAAGTAAGAGCAGCACTACTTCAACATATTTTTACTCAAGTAAAAGTAAAAAGTAGCTGTCCAAAAGATTACTTGAGTAAGAGTAAAGAAAGCATTTAGTGAAAAAGGCTACTTGAGTGCCATCTGATTTAATTTTGTTTTAATTATAAAAAAATATAAAGTTATGGGGTATGTTCTGGTATGTTAAAGACTAAAACGAAAAACATTGATACAAAGAATTAACATAATTACAAAATAACTAATTCTAAGCAGAAGAAACATTTTTCTAAGTCACTTTTTTCAATATAATGCCAGTGGCTTAATGACGGTGTTTTCTGTAGGTATATTCACTTGACCTCAAAATGCAACAAGCTCAACAGATTTACAAAATTACATAGAAAGCTAAGCTTGTGTAGAAACAGGTGGTCTCCTTTGATAAAGAGTAGGTGTGTGCCTGTTTCTGATATATTTTTGTTTAAACATGTTTGTTCTTTATTCCATGAACTTACTCGCAGGGGGTAGAATATCCAGAAATGTTATTTAAATTGAAGTAGCGATACTTTACAAAAATATTACTCAAGTAACAGTAAAAAATACGATGAAGTAAAACTACTGTTAAAAGTATTTTTTCCATAAAGTTACTCAAGTCAATGTAACTGAGTAAATGTAACTAGATACAACCCACCTCTGCCCACACCCTAGTGCAGTATTTCTCAAAACTTTTTTTATCATTCCCCACTTTGGACAAAGGAGCATACACAAGCCCCCCATGCTTTTATCGCCCCAACAGAATGGTGACCACGCCTGATTTTTAAAGTGTTTTATTTATTTAAATAGCCGAGTTAGTCTACAAGTTTTTAAGGGTATAAATTAGTTGGAAAAAGGGGTTGCACACTGGTATAAAACCGGCTCAGAAATATATGCTGTCAGTAGTTGCTACATGTAGAACTTCAGCTCACAGTTGGAGAAAATAAAAGTTGTAGTTTTATCAAATTTACAAAGCTTTCAAAAGTACAAAATTAAAAAATTTAAAAAAATAAATAAAGAGCAAGGTACTCATCCGTGTTTTTCCTCCGTGGTTGACCGTGTGACTTCTCTGACTCTGAAAAGTTCCCTGATCTTTTTAGATATTTGTACATTTTGTAGATGGAATCTCTGATAATGCGGCTACTTCAGCTTGTTTTATTCTGCTGCAATATATTCCAACGTCAAACTCCCAGCCCGATGTTCCAGGTCCTGGTTCTGTTTACAATGATGATCACAATTGCTAATTTATTTGAGTGTGTTTAATTTTGTGAGAGGGGGGAGCTGGTTGATTTAATTTACAGTGCAGTGAAACATTCACAACGACAGAATCTAGGGGGGAAAAAACTATTTAAATCCTGTTGATGTCACGCCCCAACTGCAATACCTCTGCGCCCCACTAGTGGGGCTCGCCCCATAGTTTGAGAAACACTGCCCTAGTAAGAGGATGGGTGGGCGTGGTCAGCAACCGCTAATTTGCATAAAAGCGTCAGAGCCCTCTAAACAGCCCATTCTGAAAGGGTCTGAAAATGTCAAGAATTGAGCTGGTGAGATCGCTTTATCTGAGGGTGGTTTTTTGCAAAAAACTTCATTAACATGTTTTGTACTGACCTATTATACCTTGTTTAATATAGACATACACTACCGTTCAAAAGTTTGGGGTCACCCAAACAATTTTGTGTTTTCCATGAAAAGTCACACTTATTCACCACCATACGTTGTGAAATGAATAGAAAATAGAGTCAAGACATTGACAAAGTTAGAAATAATGATTTGTATTTGAAATAAGATTTTTTTTACATCAAACTTTGCTTTCGTCAAAGAATCCTCCATTTGCAGCAATTACAGCATTGCAGACCTTTGGCATTCTAGCTGTTAATTTGTTGAGGTAATCTGGAGAAATTGCACCCCACGCTTCTAGAAGCAGCTCCCACAATTTGGATTGGTTGGATGGGCACTTCTTGCGTACCATACGGTCAAGCTGCTCCCACAACAGCTCAATGGGGTTCAAATCTGGTGACTGCGCTGGCCACTCCATTACCGATAGAATACCAGCTGCCTGCTTCTTCTCTAAATAGTTCTTGGACAATTTGGAGGTGTGTTTTGGGTCATTGTCCTGTTGTAGGATGAAATTGGCTCCAATCAAGCGCTGTCCACTGGGTATAGCATGGCGTTGCAAAATGGAGTGATAGCCTTCCTTATTCAGAATCCCTTTTACCCTGTACAAATCTCACACCTTACCAGCACCAAAGCAACCCCAGACCATGACATTACCTCCACCATGCTTAACAGATGGCGTCAGGCATTCTTCCAGCATCTTTTCAGTTGTTCTGCGTCTCACAAACGTTCTTCTTTGTGATCCAAACACCTCAAACTTGGATTCATCCGTCCACAACACTTTTTTCCAGTCTTCCTCTGTCCAATGTCTGTGTTCTTTTGCCCATCTTAATCTTTTTCTTTTATTGGCCAGTCTCAGATATGGCTTTTTTTTTGCCACTCTGCCCTGAAGCCCAGAATCCCGCGGCCGCCTCTTCACTGTAGATGTTGACACTGGTGTTTTGCGGGTACTATTTAATGAAGATGCCAGTTGGGGACCTGTGAGGCGTCTGTTTCTCAAACTAGAGACTCCAATGTACTTATCTTCTTGCTCAGTTGTGCAACGCGACCTCCCACTTCTTTTTCTACTCTGGTTAGAGCCTGTTTGTGCTGTCCTCTGAAGGGAGTAGTACACACCGTTGTAGGAAATCTTCAATTTCTTAGCAATTTCTCGCATGGAATAGCCTTCATTTCTAAGAACAAGAATAGACTGTCGAGTTTCAGATGAAAGTTCTCTTTCTCTGGCCATTTTGAGCGTTTAATTGACCCCACAAATGTGATGCTCCAGAAACTCAATCTGCTCAAAGGAAGGTCAGTTTTGTAGCTTCTGTACCGAGCTAAACTGTTTTCAGATGTGTGAACATGATTGCACAAGGGTTTTCTAATCATCAATTAGCCTTCTGAGCCAATAAGCAAACACATTGTACCATTAGAACACTGGAGTGATAGTTGCTGGAAATGGGCCTCTATACACCTATGTAGATATTGCACCAAAAACCAGACATTTGCAGCTAGAATAGTCATTTACCACATTAGCAATGTATAGAGTGTATTTCTTTAAAGTTAAGACTAGTTTAAAGTTATCTTCATTGAAAAGTACAGTGCTTTTCCTTCAAAAATAAGGACATTTCAATGTGACCCCAAACTTTTGAACGGTAGTGTAATATGTCCCCTTTAATAACACCCATCTATTGTTTTATAGATTCATTAGATGATATAGATTCATTAGAGATTCATGTAAATGTATGCTTCAGTGAGTCACTTAACGCTGTAAATTTTCAATGTAAAACACATTAACGGATTGTGTAGTAATACAAGGGGGAAAGATGTATGGGGTCAGATCAGTCTCATTAAGAATAAACTCATGCAGGGTTTTTCACAAATTCACATGCTCATTCACAAATGCACACGCTCTGGTTCACAAATATAATTTCGAAGAAACACTTGTAATATAACTTCACAAATGCACACGATCCGTTTCACAAATGCACACGATCCGTTTCACAAATGCACACGATCCGTTTCACAAATGCACACGATCCGTTTCACAAATGCACACGATCCGTTTCACAAATGCACACGATCCGTGTCACAAATGCACACGATCCGTTTCACAAATGCACACGATCCGTGTCACAAATGCACACGATCCGTTTCACAAATGCACACGATCCGTTTCACAAATGCACACGATCCGTTTCACAAATGCACACGATCCGTGTCACAAATGCACACGATCCGTGTCACAAATGCACACGATCTGTTTCACAAATATAATTTTGAGGGAAGCTTCAAATATAAACTCACAGATCATACGAATCGCTAAATGTGCATTTACGAACCACTTCTCATTTGCGAATCTCTCTGTATTTGTCAGAGAATTTTGTGTGGTGAATTTTGAGACTGTTGTAACGTTGCAGGTCAAGAAACGACACCATTGGCTAATGAATTTGTCAATCAAATTTACGATTCTGATTGAGAGATTTGTCAGCTAACCAATTTCTTGGTTTTCAGCCAATCGTATGGGTGCTTACAAGAGAGTTCTGACACTCCCATAGACTTCTATGGAAAGAATGGAATGCGGAAGTCACATGGTCTGCAGCTGCAGATACTTCCAAACAGCACAGCGTCATTGACCACAGTTCATCCTCGGCGTTAATGGAATCACAACATTTTTTAGCATTGAAAAGCGTTAGCTGACTGCTCTGTACCAAAAATAAGTCAAGGGTCATATTTAATGTAGCCAGTTTTGGTTAATTAACTGTGTTAATGAGCTAGTTGTAGTTTAACTGCAGCTAACTAATTGTGAGTAGCAGAGGTCTGGAAAAGCTTGACGACCTATTGACAGGTTTATTTCAGTATCTCAAATTCAGCTTTTTAAAAATATTCATCACAGTTTGAAATAGGATATACACTTTTATATCTCATTAATTTTAATGGTGATTTTTTTTGTCTAAAATATATCTAATGAGTTGCTGGTCACTGTATCAACAGTCTTTAACTGACTTTGATGCATCAGAGATGGAAGCATAAATGGAGAGATTTATTTTTCAGTTAAACCACATAAGAACTGACTGCAATAAACTGCTGAAGCATATGGCACACAGGATCACCATAGTAACAAGATATGTTGTTTTCTTGTTTTGTGTCCTCCAAAATAATAAGAGCTGAATCAAGACATTTAAAGAAAAGTACTTGAACACCATAACCTTTATAAAGTTGATATTTACTGCAAATCTGTTCATTTGCAATTGTTTTATGAAATTATCGTTTGTAATAATTTGATTAAGTAGAGATTACAATCTTTTTTTAACACACAAGAATTGAAGAATTATTTAGAATGTCAGCCTAAATAAACAACTGTTGAAGAGTAACTAAAAAAGTCTTATTAAACTATTACAGGTAACACTGCATTGCATTTATGTCCATCTTCCTTTTTCAGATGAGTTGCTTATCAGTGATCAGGTTTGGTGGAACTTCCCAGTTCTGTCAGTGATGGAGTGATACATAAGTTGGTAAGTGGAATGCTGGAGGTGGCTGGGTGGTGATGGGGAGGCTGTCAAAATAAAATCAAAATGATCAGAAATGACATCATTTCATATATATATATATATATATATATATATATATATATATATATATATATATATATATATATAGGTATTGAAGCTGATGTGGGCGGGGGGTTGTTTGCAAAAAAGAGACCAAGTTCCTCCATGGCAACGATCAAGGTGTTTGGTGGGGGCTTGCTTGTTGTGCTGTCAGATGCTGTTTTGCATTGCTGTTTTTGTTTGTCTTGTACTTCCAAGATGCCCAGTATTGGACAGCACTTTTTTTCTTTCTTATGGAAGATCTGTTTTGCTGCCATTTGTAGCCTCAGCCTGATGAATCTGCTGGTTTTTGGGGTTTGGTTGCACATCATGACATACAGGGAGCAAGCTTTCTAACAGACTTGCTTTTCTCTCTAAAGTGGCCATGGTATTTGGGAGCTCCATGAGAGATGCACCAGACCTTGTTCGGAATAGCTCCTCAACTTTTTGGACCAGACCGAAGGCGTCATGTGATGGTCGACACAGCACTCCTGGTTTGAATTCCTTCAGTGTCAATAGGGTACGGTGCTCTCCTTCCAGACTGTCATCATTTTAGCTTTATTGAACTAGAGCATCCATCACAGATGTTGGAATATTTGATGATTTTGTTTGTTTCCTGTAAGATGGTACAGAATATGTCCATGGTCAAGCATGTCTTTTGGATTGATAAAATTGTTGATGTTTGTATATTTAACAGTGCAGATTAAAGTTATTGTACACAACTTTCTGTTATTATGACCTCTGGCAATGGTGAGGTTTGTCCTGCTGACTTGAGCCAACTATTTCCTTCTTCTTTCTGCGTCTTTAGGGAAGCCGTACGTTCTGATCCCTTTCTTGGACCGATTGCTGCATCCAAATGCAGCACAGCCAGTCATGGTAAAGCAATAAACATATAAAGGTATAATTTATATAAACATTTTATACATCATAAATGTTGTACAAAACCAAATATAATTATATGTATAATTACACTTTAAACTTTTCTCTTGTTCCACCCTAAACATCTTGATTTGTAATTTGAATTTTTCACCCACTAAGTCCTTCAAAGCAAAACATTTTACTAATGAACTGTTTCTCTATTGTTTTCAGGAAGGTCACCAGTGGTTGTTATCAAAGGGAGCTGCTGTCAATGTTACCAAGGATGAACCTTCATTAGGACTTCAGCACATTTCCACATTGCCCAAATTTGATCCATGCAGTGTATTTGTATAGATGTAATGACAGTGAGAATGAAGCTTGTTTGACATTTTGCGTAATATTGTTCAATAAAAAGTTTGCGAATTGTCTTTTCCTCAATTAACACTTATTTTTTTACATATACTGGTTTTAACATTAACAATGAATTACTATTTAACTGTAGTCAGGCTAGAACCACAATCAACTGGGTTATATATGCATGAGTTCATAAGAAAATAAATAATGATAGAATGATGTCTTCTACCAAAAAATTCATCCCAGGTCATCAGTCAACGCATAGACAGCTGCATATTTTCCTCCAAGTTATTTAAAACTGGTTCAAAACATGTAACTTAGATCAGCCTTACATTCAGCTAATTTTCTATCCAACAGCAGGCAGAGAGAACACAGACTGAATGTCATCTGCTAGACATATAGGGTGTTTTAGGAGTAAATCCTGGGAACAGTAATATCCCATGCTTTGTTGAAAGATGGAGATCTAAAGGTGAGCTGGAGCAAAGGTCTTAACCACTGGCATGTTTTAAGTGTATAGGAGGACAAGGTATGGCATTACCATGCTAGGATTTAGAAAACAGGTTATAAACTGGGTATTAATACTCCAGTTTAGGGTTTCTTGTGGCACATAAGGTTATTAGACATGCCTATATTGAGCAGTGTAGTGCATTCATTTATCAATAAATATGATCGGTGATCTACATGTATTCTACAATGGGTTAGCGCTCTCGTCTCCCTCTAAAATGTAGAACAGTGACGAATGTCTGTTCCTCTAGAAATGCTTTGATAAAATAAAATGCATAGGCTATTCAGTAAAAAGTAATCAGTACACATTATTAGTCAATAATGATCAAAAATCCGAATCATAAATTTGATTGACAGATTCATTAGCCAATGGTGCCGTTTCTTGACCTGCAACGTTACAACAGTCTCAAAATTCACCACACAAAATTCTCTGACAAATACAGAGAGATTCGCAAATGAGAAGTGGTTCGTAAATGCACATTTAGCGATTCGTATGATCTGTGAGTTTATATTTGAAGCTTCCCTCAAAATTATATTTGTGAAACAGATTGTGTGCATTTGTGAAACAGATTGTGGGCATTTGTGAAACAGATTGTGTGCATTTGTGAAACGTATTGAGTGCATTTGTGACACGGATTGTGTCCATTTGTGACACGGATTGTGTCCATTTGTGAAACGGATTGTGTGCATTTGTGACACAGATCGTGTCCATTTGTGAAACGTATTGAGTGCATTTGTGACACGGATTGTGTCCATTTGTGACACGGATTGTGTCCATTTGTGAAACGGATTGTGTGCATTTGTGACACAGATCGTGTCCATTTGTGAAACGGATCGTGTGCATTTGTGACACGGATTGTGTCCATTTGTGAAACGGATTGTGTCCATTTGTGAAACGGATTGTGTGCATTTGTGACACAGATCGTGTCCATTTGTGAAACGTATTGAGTGCATTTGTGACACGGATTGTGTCCATTTGTGACACGGATTGTGTCCATTTGTGAAACGGATTGTGTGCATTTGTGACACAGATCGTGTCCATTTGTGAAACGGATCGTGTGCATTTGTGACACGGATTGTGTCCATTTGTGAAACGGATTGTGTCCATTTGTGAAACGGATTGTGTGCATTTGTGACACAGATCGTGTCCATTTGTGAAACGGATCGTGTGCATTTGTGACACGGATTGTGTCCATTTGTGAAACGGATTGTGTCCATTTGTGAAACGGATTGTGTGCATTTGTGACACAGATCGTGTCCATTTGTGAAACGGATCGTGTCCATTTGTGAAACGGATCGTGTCCATTTGTGAAACGGATCGTGTGCATTTGTGAAACGGATTGTGTCCATTTGTGAAACGGATCGTGTCCATTTGTGAAACGGATTGTGTCCATTTGTGAAACGGATCGTGTCCATTTGTGAAACGGATCGTGTCCATTTGTGAAACGGATTGTGTCCATTTGTGAAACGGATTGTGTGCATTTGTGACAGGGATCGTGTCCATTTGTGAAACGGATTGTGTGCATTTGTGACACGGATCGTGTGCATTTGTGAAACGGATTGTGTGCATTTGTGACACGGATCGTGTCCATTTGTGAAACGGATCGTGTGCATTTGTGAAACGGATCGTGTGCATTTGTGACACGGATTGTGTCCATTTGTGAAACGGATTGTGTCCATTTGTGAAACGGATTGTGTGCATTTGTGACAGGGATCGTGTCCATTTGTGAAACGGATTGTGTGCATTTGTGACACGGATCGTGTGCATTTGTGAAACGGATCGTGTGCATTTGTGACACGGATCGTGTGCATTTGTGACACGGATCGTGTGCATTTGTGAAGTTATATTACAAGTGTTTCTTCTAAGTTATATTTATGAACCAGAGCGTATGCATTTGTGAATGAGCAAGTGAATTTGTGAAAAAGCCTGCATGAGTTTATTCTTAATGAGACTGATCTGACCCCATAAAGATGAGCCCAAAAAATCATGAAACTAGTCGTGATATAAATTGTAACAGCTTATAAGCAAGCAAGACGTATAAAACTAAGCATGTTTTTCTCAAAATATGATTTTAAAAAATATTATAGTGATGGAATAAAAAAGTTAGAAAAGGGAAAAAAGCATGAGGAAGTTCTGTTATACCACATAGAGATACACAGGGGGGTTAGGTGGTCACTTGAATCGTCTGATCTTCAGCTTTACTAAAGCTTTACTAAAGCTTTTAGGCCAATGGGTAGTCATGAACTTCAAATTCAGATTTTCTTCTAACTGAATCTACCATCTTTAAGCACTACCAGATCCCTTTGACAACACTCTTTATTGTAGAAGCTGTTACTTCCTATTGTTTTGCATAATCAATAATGAAGGTTACCAAAACTTATGATAATGAATTGAACTAATTTGAAATCTGACTGCAAAAAGGGAGTATTAAGTCATTTTAAGAAGCGACTCTTTTGGCCTTTTGTACTGTTGCTTGTGCCATATCAACTTTTGTGGCGTTTCATTAAATTGGGAAGGAAGCAAAATGACTCAGAGCCAACTTCAGCAAATACCAGGAAGAATCAGCATATTAATGCTACATTAAGTTGCTCTTAAAAAAAACCACACAGTTTCAGCTTTAGCCCCATGCCACTGAATAATGCTAGATTTGGAAATGTTGGCACCGTTTTAGAAATGTCAGAATTTAGATTCGGCTCTACTTTCTTCAGGTCCATGGTCCTCAAGTTGTGGTGCAGTTACCACTGGCAGTATTCTGCTTCCATTTAGTGGTATTCAGTGGACATTTTGGGGTTAATTGTTTGCAAAATAAGTGATGATGACAACGGTGACAGTGAACCAAGAACAAGGGCTAATGGTTTTTGTCCTGCATCCCCTTGACCTCTGAAGTTAGAACTTGGATCTGGGAAAGACATCTAATTAATTGTAACCCAGTTCCAGTTTTCAAAAGCAGCAGGTACAAGAATAACTAGAATTAGCTATATAAGTGTTTTGGGAGGGGCCTTGGCACGTCGGATTCAAAAAATCTCTCTTCCTCAAATACTCCGGACTGCAGCTTTAATTCAGATGAAAATATGTCAGAAGTGCAAATAAGCATCTTTTTCTTACTGTAGCTGTCACTGAGTTCCATATCAAAGGCAGCCATAGTGGATTTCTGAGGTCTGAGCTAGGGTGTGTACAAATTCAGGGGCTGTACCTTTCAAAGGACCCGGTCTACCCGGTCGACGTAGCTAAGGTCCTTCAAAAGAGGCAGCCCCTGAATTTGGACACACCCAAAGTGAGAAACCTCAGACTTACCCACTCTGTACCCAGACTTCTAGAGATGCTTCTGTTCATTTTTTTCAACATCAAACTTAGACATAGGAAGTATCAAAAAGATAAATAAACTCCAATCCCCAGTTAATCATGCACCGCCAGTGGATAAGAATGTGTTTTTTCTCCTTTTCCTGTGTTTTCAGTATATCACTATTCAATTCAATTCAGTTTATTTATATAGTGCCAACTCACAACACATGTCATCTCAAGGCACTTTACAAGTAAACTCATTTCAATTCAATCATGCATACATTCCAGTTAATCCTTCTGTCTAAGAGAATCCAGCAGACTGCATCATGTCATTGACTTGCAGCATTCCTCCTATAAAACTAAATTAACTTAATTTGGACAGCGCTTGGGGCTGTGGCGCAGTTGGTAGCACTGCTGCCTTGCAGCAAGAAGGTCCTGGGTTCAAATCCCAGCCCGGGGTCTTTCTGCATGGAGTTTGCATGTTCTCCCTGTGCATGCGTGGGTTCTCTCCGGGTACTCCGGCTTCCTCCCACAGTCCAAAAACATGACTGTTAGGTGAATTGGTTGCTCTAAATTGCCTTTAGGTATGAGTGTGTGCGTACATGGTTGTTTGTCCTGTATGTCTCTGTGTTGCCCTGCGATGGACTGGCGACCTGTCCAGGGTGTACCCTGCCTCTCGCCCCTTGACTGCTGGAGATAGGCACCAGCCGCCCTGCAACCCTACATAGGATGGACGGGTATGGAAAATGGATGGATGGAATGGATGGATGGACAGCGCTTCTCCAGTCATACCGAGTACTCAAAGCGCTCTACACTATAGCCACATTTACCCACTCACACTCACAAATGCACACATGCGTACGTCAATACGTAGATGGGCAACTTGAGGTCAGGTGCCTTGCCCAGGGGCACATCGACCTGTGACAGGAGGAAGCTTAAATATAACCCACAACTTCTAGATTGCCAGACACCTGCTCCTTCCACTGTTTTCACATGTCTCATTAGTAGAAATCATAAGCTAATCGCGCTTATGATTTCTACAAGAGGGTAAAAAAAAGTCTTTGTAATAAATACCAAAATCATTTTTGTCTTTTTCCCAAATGAGTAAAACCCTGTTTTCCAGCAACTGTTCTCTTACACACAGCTTAAAAAAGCATACTCCTAATATAAGACTGTAGCCCTGGAGAATCTACAGCAGGAAAACTTAGGTATTGTCATAAATAAGCAAGAGAAATTGTACTCTGGAGAAAACATTCACAGAAATGTAGATTACATGATCCTGATGATATGCAGTTCCACCCTATTCTGAAATACGGTGAATGTTTGAATGTTTTAAATGTTTATGTTTGCTGAATCACTTTTTGTTCATTCAAATGTATGACATTTTGTCATTGAAATTTAGATTTTTTTTATTAGGGCAGGACGACAATTCAATAAAAAATATATCAATCAAAAGACGTGTGGCCTCGCTTCTCTCTCACCACAAAAAAGAGCAAATGATTTGAACTGCAAAAGATGTCACAACAAGAAGCGGCGGAGGAAATTGTCCCGAAAAAAGATTTCAGTAGTTCACCAGCAGGTAAATGGTGCATCCCATTTTGAACCGATCATCGATGGACATCAACACTAAACGTAACAATAAGGAACAAAATAAAATACAGAAAATACTACGGTCAGCAAAGTTGCCATTGCTGCCGTCACATTTGCACAGAGACAGGCACAACACACCCAGGCCGCGCTGCTAACAAAACCTGCTGCTTTGAGAATCAGCTTTATTGACCTGGTCTTTAAACACAAACTAAGGTCTGAGGCAGTAATATAATAAAGTGTTATAAAATGTTTTAAAGATATAAAAAAAACATCAAGATAAGCCTTCGATTTAAATTACTAACATAATTTAAAAAAATTATGATATAAATGTTAATAACATTAGTTTTCTTTGTATTTACTGATGTCACTCAGGTCTCTTAACTTGATTTGTTTTTGTTCTTACAAACTTTCAGCTATGGTAAAAGAAAAAAAAAAGTTACAATTAAAATTAGTTCATTGAAGAACTACAGGGATACACTCAAAATACCTTTTCTACATTTTTTGATAGTTGTCAATAATTATCGATATTGATCAATATGCCTTTTCCCTTTATCAATATCCTTTTTTCTATATCGTCCAGCCCTAATTTGTATACATCAGCCAAAAGATTACACAATTTATAAACGGATAAAATGGGGTCGCTCTGTGAAACATGTGATTCAAAGAAGTAAAAACTGAAAAATATGAGGAGGAAAAAAGGAGGAGGAATTTCACACCCAGTCCATTATTCAGAAAGCAATTTATCTTGTAGAAAAGTAGGTGGAAATGGGCTCAGCTTGATCGTTTGAGCAAGGTGGTTGTCACGAAGTGGCAGTTCATCTGCCTTGGTTGATTTTATTTCCCGTGTTAGTAGACCAGAACAGCCCAGGGATCATTTGCTGACACACTCATACCATGGATAACTTAATCAATTTCCCAACCGACACACACCCAAATACCAAACCTGTTTTTGTAAGTCATTCTCTCTGCATGTGGTGAAAGCAACACTTTCATGACACTGGCGTGTACAGCACATGGATGTACTGAGTCTCCTGTGATTATTGCATACCAGAAAGAATATCTCAAAAAATTTGTTGAAAGAAATCAACAACTCAGTTCAGCACAAAATGCAGACTGTGGCTGGAACCCATTTCCGCAAATGTGATTAGCCCAACACACGCTATCTCATTTGGGGGATAGAGTCTTAATGCCAACCGGAGGAGCATTATTCTGCAAGAAAGCAACAACAGGTTCTCATCTGTATTCAAATTCATACAGCATATATAATAGATCCCTCTTGTGTCTGTTCCTATACACCCAAACACAATAAGAAAAGCAAAAAAACACACACCATAAGGCCATTTTCTGATGCACAATTTGAATCCTCACACCAAAACAAACAGCAGCATCTGGTTCAACATGAGTGCTCTCAAAGCAACCGATCAAAGGAAACCTTTCTTTTATAAATCACGCGCTTTGTGTTTTGTTGATCACTTATCATGTGCGAAAGTATTTGTGAGAAGCATATGTGTCGATGCCATGTGAGTTTTTTGCAACTATATAGCTTTACAAAACATCTGTCAGTACATAAGTCATACACATCACATTATGCAGTCAGTTAAGAGAAGACACAGTTACATCCTGGATTTACGAGCTTCAGCTTTCATCTGCAATCTGTACAGATCAAAACAATCCACACATGTAAGATGTTTGGAGCAAGCAGATTTTTTTTTACTGATACTGCAACCTGACAATAAATTGTTTTTTGTCCTGTGCAACACATAGATATGCCATGTTTATATTTGCTATTTGCCAAAAAAATCCATTAAATAAACCTTTAGTTGAAGTGGGTGAACGCATGTGCAACTTTTCTTTTGATTAGGTTATTTTTGATCTCGGCAAAATGACTCACTGCCCAGGGGGGCAATTCTATCAGGGGTCGGCAAAAGTGCTCCAAGGAGAAAGCAAAATGTATGTTGTCAGTTGCACCCAGAACAAGTTTTTTTTATCACTTAACTCTGTGTGGAGTCAATTGAGAAAGTACACCAGTACTGGGTCATGATGCTAAAACTGAACTAAAACTAAAACAGAATTCACCAAAAACATAGTTAGAGAGAAGCAAACATCATTTTGAATGCTTTTTGTGGAATTAGAAGGACTTGGAGTGAAGTATAAAAACTAATAAATATAGAGCAGTGAAACCTGGAGACCAGGGCCCTCATTCATCAGACGTTTTTAGAAAATGTCTTATATTCTATCCTACAAATTAAATTTAGAATGTTCGTATGAACAGTCAAAATCCGGATTTATCAAATATGGGGCGGCAAATTGTACGCATGTTCCTCCGCAATCAACTGTTGATAAGTGTCACATGTGCGTACGGTGCTCGTACCTGTTTACAGTCATTAGCATACAGAAACACCCTCAATTAAACATATTTGGTAAGACCAAATCCTCCAACATATGCATTAAATCCTTGCGTTCTTCCAAAAAACAATGGCCAAGAGAGAGAAAAAAGGAACACCAAGATCAAGATGAAACATGAGTGAGGACAAAAAAAGTCATGATAAACAGACTTTTAGGAAATTGTCATAGTTAACGCAAATTCATTTTAACACTGATAGTTTTTGTTACCAGCGGTTCCTCTGCTTCATGTCTCCCCCCTCCGTCACGCAGCAGTTATATCCCTGCTGCAGACATTTAAAAAAATTCATTTGCCGATATTTACTTGTGTGGAAATACTTAACTTCTTTGAACAAATTAAATCAGTTAAATTTGTCCCGTACATTGCTGTTTGGTTCTATCAGCTCAGTGTTAACCAATAAAAAGAAGAACACTGCCCGGGAGAAAGTAACAGAGGCAGTACAAGCGGTCGGGACAGTGAAGAGGTTCCTGTTGGCAATAAAGGAAAAATGCTTAGATATCAAACTGAATACAATGAAACGTCCCGCGGCACACAGTTAGGCCAGGGGGTTCCACAGATCACAACAGAGCTGACCACATTTGACACGCATGTGGCCTGCGTTATTGGAGACACTGCTTGTCTGACATCAGTATGCATGGAGACAGTGACAACCTGCTGCACCGCTGAGCAGGACAATCCAGTTTCCACAGTACAGTTTGCAAACCTTTTATTTATAAGTGTAACAACATCATTTTTAAACTAAAGCGCTTCATTTGACAAGAAAAAAAGCACATTTCTATTTCTATTTCTAACATTTCATAGGTGTAATCCAAATCCGTTCTTACCTTTTTGAGTTACTTTGCTAAAAGACAGACAGACGCCAACATGAGCTCCTTGGCGGAGGTGATGAACTGATGAGATAAATATTCCGTCAAAGTAAAACTGTTTCAGTGTTGCAGTTCCCCTGTTCTACCACTAGAAGATGTGCGTACACATGGTCAGAGCTGTTCTAATATTTAGGAACATTTCTACGCACAAGTACAAGATGGTAAATACCACACTATGCGTAAAATAGTTCCTACGCACGAAATACGCACAGATTTGTGCGGTTGATAAATGAGGGGCCTGGGGTCTCATTTATAAAACTTGCGTAGAATCATTACTAAAACCGTACTTAGGCTCAGCAACTTTTTTTTACTTACGCCTAGTAAGTTTCCGATCTATCAAACTTGGAGTACGCACAGCTACACGCACTTTTCGCTTTATAAATCCCACTCTCCCTAGAAATGTGCGCAGGTGTTTTTGGATCATATCCCGCCTCCTACACACCCACTTTCTCCCATAAACGGTCCATGTGAAGTGTCTCGTGAATATTCTGCATCCACTTAAGACAGCTAATATGGGGCGTTTCAAGGGTACCCATGGCAACCGAGAGGTGGAGAAAGTAATTCCACAGAGACAGCTGCAGGCTCGTAGAGGCACGGTAAACTGTTTTATTTCAATCAATCACTTAATCAGCGCTTTACTCAGCCAAAGTGCTTCACATTAAAAGACGAAAATACAGTTGCAAAAGGAAAATGTGTGACAAGAAGAGAGTAAAAAGATTAAAAAGTTTAATAATAAAAGCACAAGCAATAAAAAAGATAAGAACAATGAAGTTTCAATTAGGCCTATATGATTACTTCTTGTAGCAACAATAAGACTGGAATTTATTCAAACAAATTAAACTAGATATTTAAAGCCTGACAGTAAAGGTGCGTTTTAAGTCTACTTTCAAAAAGTATCATTCTTGCAAAATATTGATTTGGGGTCACAAACAAACGGAAGAGCTGAAAGTGAAGCAGAGTTGATGCAGCAGCGTTCCTGACATAAAAAAGAAGAGCGGCACGGTCCCAGCGGGTCGGTCCAGTTCAGCCCATAGATCTAATAGGACTGCTTTTTAGAAATCTACATCGGGTCCCCCATCCAGATGCTTCCAGTGGCGTGATCTTTAATGAGCGCCAGCATCCATTGTGCATCATTATGCTGCAGTATTCCTACTTCTTCACACAATTAATTCACCAATAAGTGTAATTTCTATATAATCTGAATACATAAATACATATGAACATACTATGATATAATTCTTATGTGCAACATATTTTCATTCAGATTCTCATTTTTTTATTCTCATGGGGGGGTGGCTGCTGGTTGTGTGTCTGTGTGCGAAAAGCTCTACAAGTTTGAAATTGTGGCTTTCATTTTCCTTTTTGCCATCTCTCCTGCTGCACTGTCAGTGTCCTCTGTGTCCACAAAGTGCGTAAGCAGGATCCTTAGTGTGCTTAAAGTTGCGCACATTTTTCCGTCACGGTTTTTTCTATAAATCCCAAACTTTGTGTAGAAAGTTGCTTACATAGTTTTCAGATCCCGTTTTGTGCGTAAGCAAGCTTTATAAATGAGACCCCTGGACTCTACATTTTTACAGATTCTATAAAAAAAGATAAACACAGTTTTGATATGTTTAATATTTACTCAAAGAAATGGGAATTCTTAGTTTATAAAAATAACAACAAAGAGTTAAAATACTATTTTTTGTCTCGTTCTCATGTATCCAGGGCATCATTCATGTAATAATCACCACTGACTGGAATTTAACAGCACTGATGTTCTGTTACTGTAAGCTGTTTCTTGAGCTGGCCCCCTCTTACATATCAGAGTAAGGAAGACATGATTCAGCACTGAGCTTCTCCAGCGCCCCCTTGCTTTTAGACGAATCAACTGGCTTTCACTGAACTGAAATGGAAATAATCTAAATACTCGCCTGTCAAAGTGTAATTCCATTCAATTGGTTTAACTAAACGCAGTATCTTATCTGCCTCTCCTGCTTATTTTGGAAGGGAAATTTAAATATGTCAAAGCCTAGGTGTACAGAAACACGCAGCTCATTCACAAGAAGGCTGAAAACGGAAAGCAAAAGCTATATAAACCGATTCTTTACTGGAAAATATCGAAGACGTGCAAAAGCCGTCAACTATCTTCAAATACCCAAGTCAACTCAGATCAACAAAGCTAAACCAAAACAACTTCTGTTTGTTAAATCAAGGTGTCAGACACTCAGCTAATCTAGCTTTATTAACAAAGTTTTAAATATCCAGATCATTAATTCCTTTCCTCTTCAGATTGTCTTCTATAAAGTCTTCTTGTCCCGTTAAAGGAAGAACCCCTGCTTTTCTGCAAATTTGCCTGAAGCGTGAGAGATTATTCCTGCAAATCTCCCCTTTATCCCACTTAAACAAATGGTTTGCTTTGTTAAGTGCGCACAACTGATCAGAACCACTCAGTGTGGGAGGCTGCGGTCTGGAGCAGATGTAACGACTTAACCCCCGCGACCTCGGCTGTCCTGCAGGAGCAAATAAAAACGTCAGCATCCGGCTTTTCAGCCTCTCCTCTGACAGCTCCACTTCCTTCTCACAGAGCTCTTCCTCCAACAGAAAATGCTCAGAAATAGGAAGATGATGGAAACACAACACCTTAGCGGAAAGCCTTATTCATTGGCACTGCGAGTAAAGATGTGTAAAAAGCCTTGAAATAAGTTGATCTTTTCACCAAACCTCCATTGTGGGAGAGAGCAGCTTCTTGGTCCTCACTAAGTCTCCACAACAACCATTAGAGGCCATCTTTAATACAACAGGTTGTTTGTAAACCCATTGAGATTGATATGTAGACAATTACTTCATACCCTATGCAAAGTATGGTGGAGGATCTGTGATGCTGTGGGCCTTTTCCTCAGCTAAATGCTCCAATGACGGTGTAGGAGACGACTAAGTGCTGTTCTGTTGTCAAAAGAGGGTTGTACAAAGTATCGGCAGGCCAGGGAGAAATATTTGAAAGTTTTTTTTAATGATATTATTTGTTGAAATTAAAGTTTTCTGCAACTGAATTCATGTACTAGAATTAAAGGTTGTATAAAAAAAAATATATATATTTCAGTGTGAGAGTATTTCGCCGTAAAGTGTTGCCAATAGATGTGGTCAGACCCAGCTTTCTGAAAGATCCCCTGCTACATCTTCGCATTAGTACTAATAAAGCCTAATTCATCTCTTTTGGGGTGTATATATATATATATATATATATATATATATATATATATATATATATACTGTCAGCCACGCCATGATGTTTAACATAAAAAACTGAAGAGCCGCAAGAGAGAAAAGGGCGCCGCTAATGGAAAAGTTGGTCAAATCTTGAGTGCATAACGAAAGGACGTTCTCCTGAATTAGCGCTGCACAAGTAAAGCAGAGGAGCTCGATGACACAGCGACTGCTCCCGAACGGGGAAGCCTTTCAGCTTGAGTGAAGTCGACAAAAACCTTTCTGAACGCAGAAACTGTTACGACAAGCAACAAATCATTCGGAGCACTGACAGACCAAAGCCAGCAGAGGTCAGAAAGATCTGAAAGCAACTTTAATTGTGTGAGAGTGGAGAGAGGAAATCGGAGTATTTCACATAAGAAAAAAAGAAAAAAAGGAAGAAAAAAAGAAGAAAACTTGTGGTCAGTGGGAGGCTGTTTTCAATCTAAGGACTTTCCTCCCAGAACCGCTCTGTTTGGATTCAAGTGGAAGCAGCGGGCCTGTTGATATCAGTCACATTTGTAGTGTGACCGATTTCCCAAATCTCAAGTTGTAAAAAGATGAGTTGAGATGTGACCTAATTAGTTTGTGCTACAATGTGCACATTACATTTCCTGTTTAATGATCTGTTAATTTGATTTTATCTGTATCGCATTGACTAACAACAAATGTCATCTTTACATGACCAACAAGTCCAATTTATATCTACTTATACACATATATATCTATACATAAATCTGTCACACCATTATGATCCCGTCACACAGACATGGTAGGATTACATACAGTTTGGTTTGAGTTTACTAGCAGAGATGGTTATGCTTACATTGGTTGAAAACCCCAAACTGACTTAGTTTCCCAAAAAATTACAACATTACATAAATCCAGTCTAACACAACATCAACGTTAAGCCCGGACCAACATGGATTCTGCCCATCTTCACTCTTCTTTCTGACTCTGGGATCTTGATTTCCAAATGAAAAGCAAAGTCTGCTTTCGTCCGGAGTGCTGACCCCTGCCCCAGTCCACGCCATGGGAATCTCCCACAGACTCTTGAATGGACTTATTCTTCACTGTCCTCTCTCAAGGCTACAGTTGTCATTGTTGGTTGTGCCCAATGCTCTAACACACTTTTTTTCTTCCACTAAACTTTTCCATTAAAAATGCTTGGCTACAGCCCTTTGTGAACTATAGCAATGGCCTTTTGTGGTTTACCTTTCTTGTGGAGGGTGTCGATGTCTGTCTGCTGGTCAACTGTGAAGTCTGAAGTCGCCCGCACTGGAAATATTTAAATTTTCTAATGCAAAATTCTCAAAGTTTACAGACATATACCCCTCTTTGTAAATAATAGTTTTAATATATGACTTTCTTTTATTGAACTGGATTGTTAAATTAACTGTATGATGATATGCTAGATTATAAACTTTATAATTGTGTCTGTTCATGACATTGTATGGGTACAGGTGATGCAGTTGACGTTAGGGGAGGGAGGGAGGGATAAATGAAGCTGCATGTAGACAGCAGAGGAATGGACGTTCGGTCACGTCTTCTAAGCCGTTTTCTTTCTTTTTTTTTCAGCGTTTAAAAGTTAGAAAGCCCGAGTTTTAAAACCTCCAATAACAGACGTGGTTACTAAAATCTGTACTCACACAAAAGCGTGGTAGACAAAAGCCCACTCTCTCGGTCTCTCCAGCACATTGTAGAGGTAATTCTGGAGCCGCCGGTACCGCGCGTTCCTGCGGCCGCTCTGAGAGCTGTAGGTCAGCGGCTTCCCCAGCAGGCTGAGCCGGGCGCCCTGGTTCCTCTCCGGCGCCGCCGTTGCTGCTGCTGCAGCACCTGCTGCGGGGGGAGACAGCAGACCGTCCCCGACCCTAGTCGCGTTATTCATCGTCCTCCGTCCAGACTCCACATCTTTTAACGTGTGCTCCTGTGTCAAATTCCCAGCAGAGGTCTTCAGCCAGATCCCGGTGCCGCCGCTCTCATCGCCGGTATGACTTCGCGGCATGGCATCGCCAGCGCAAGCGTGGAGCGCGCTCAGGGACCGGCCGGTACACACTCACATGTACCCAAGTGTTTTTCTTTCTTTCTTGGTTTGCTAAATTCAGCTATGAATGTAAACGGGATTAAGGGGTTATAGTTGTAGGGTAAATTACTAATTAACTCTCATCCTGTCTCGCTACGCTCATTTGAACACACGCAGACTCCGATTTGGACACTTTGGCCATCTCTGCGCAAGGCTGGGAGAGAGTTGGGTTATGAAGGAGTGGATCTATGAAGACATTTGTCGGGAGGGAGGGGAGGTTCCACCCTCCCACACTCATTCTTTTACAAACTCACTCTCACTCACCCTCTACTATGGTCTTCACGGTTTTTACAGACAGGGGTGTGGTGCAGGAGTCCCCAGAAATAAGTGATCTGGACGTGGATAAAGGGAAATATGATTTCATTTGTGAACTCTTACTTCATGACCAGAGGAGCCAAATCAAGACACCAGAAGGACGTTTGATCTTAATGAGTAAAACTGCATCAAACTGATTACTGATTTAGTTCAAAACACTTATGTGTATATATAAATATAATTTAGATTTGAAAGAGTCCTAGCTTTTCATGATAGATAGGTTTTTTTTTGTGTGTGTGAACTGCCTAAGGTCACACCACAGCATCCTAATCCAGTTTAAATCCAGACTTTGACTAGGTCTCTTCATAACCTTTATTTTACTTTTTGTCTTTGTTTTTACCATTCAAAAGTGGACTTGCTGGTGTGCTTCGGAACAATTGTCCTGCTGTGTAACCCAACTGCGCTTGAGTTTTAGGTCACAAACTAATTGCCTGATATTCAGTTCCAGATTTACTGGTAGAGACCAGAATTTTAGGTTCCGTCAATAACAGCAAGCGGTCCAGTTCCTGAAGCAGTAAAGCAGCTCGAGATCATCACGCCATCGCCACCTTGTTCAACACTCTCCAAAAAGTCCCACTTTTGTCTTATCAGTCCAGAAAATACTTTCTTAATAATCTTGGGGATCTTCGAGATTTTACCCAACGTTTGAAAATCTCATAATGCTCTTAGTGTTCTGTTTTGCTCCGTGGTTATCACATGGGAACTTTCCCATGGTTGCCATTTTTGCCCAGTCTCCTTCTAATTGTAAAATCATGACCTTTAGAGAGATAAGTGCTGTGCTTTAGATGCTACTCTGGGTTCTCTTGCTACATACTGAGTTGTGCATGCACTCTTGGAGTAATTTTGGTAGGCCAGCCACTCCTTGAAATTTTATCTGGTGAATTCTGCTGGCACACAGAAAAGTCTATCTTCGCTACCATTGCCGTCATAAGCTACTCGTTTTCTTCTCATCTGACAGACTATGTGACTCCTCATAAAGTTGTTTTATTTTAGTTCTACTGGCTGTCTTCGCACAATATAGGATTAGGTAATTCAGTCCTGGTCAGAAGTTCTTATTGTTATTAATAATTCCATATATATTACAAGGACACCACCCCCCCCCCTCTATAGTTGGTTAAATGCCCTTTAATAAGTTGCAGAGAAACCCAAAACTTCTTACACACAGATTCTGGCATATTTCTGGCTGAAACATAGTTCAATCATTTTCAATAAAGCTGAGGTCAGGTCCATTTTGGAGGTTAACGTTAACCTACTTAATCCATTCCAAAACCAGTTCTCATTTGTGCTCAGGAGGATCATTGTCCTGTTGGAACACCCAGCTATGCCCCACTTTCAATCATCTAGTTGACGGTTTCTGGTGAAGTTGAAAAATTTGGAAGTAGTGTTTGTCTTGTCTATGTAGTTGTAGTTGTCTATTTTGGAGCAGGTGCTTCTTTGTTGGTTTGCGCCCATTCTGTTCGGAGTCTGGGGTGTCTGTGTGTTTCATTTGTTTTCCTGTTTCTTCCACGTTCCGGGATTCTCCACTATGGGGTCCTGCTCGAGCGGAGGACCTGTGCTGATGCTCTCCAAAGTTCCAGCTTGTTGATGCTCATCAACCGGCTGGATAAAAGGAGCTGGCTATCAGTCCTTCTGTGCCTGAGTGTTGCATTCCATGGGTAATCTCAAGCCCTCTGTGCTCCTAGTGTTATCTTCTGCTAAAAAGTTTTTCCCCTTTCCTTACCTGCTCTAACCTTTCCTGTACTCCTCCAAAAGTCTCCTCGCAGCCACATCCTCGTGATCAGTACTCTCGCTTCTCTGTAAGCACCGGATTCCAGTTCCACGACTGACAGCTGCCAAGCTCCTCATTCTTCACACTTCCCTCGATGTTAGAGGACAGAAAAATTACATTATAATCAAACTTGTTCAGTCAGAACTATTCAATTTCTGACTAGTATTTTACATAGGTTTTTATTTTAAATGTCACTTTTAGTTTTTATATATAGTAGAAGTTTACGTTAGAAGTTTTTGTTTAAGTCACGAAATATATTTAATGTTTGACAATACTTTCAATGAACTCAAAGCTGCAAAATTAACGTTCCTCCAGAGCTGAGGAGTATATAAACTAGACCCCTATCTATCTATCTATCTATCTATCTATCTATCTATCTATCTATCTATCTATCTATCTATCTATCTATCTATCTATCTATCTATCTATCTATCTATCTATCTATCTATCTATCTATCTATCTATCTATCTATCTATCTATCTATCTATCTATCTATCTATCCATCTATCTATCTATCTGCTGTAACCAGACATCACAAAGACAGGCTGACCCTTAACAACCCTGTTAATGGTACTTGATGTAGTCGTGGTGCACAGTACCCTGGAAAACCAGACAAACGTTTAACATTTAAGGTTTCTTCAGCGTTGGATCCAGCATTAAAATCCATTGTTCTCTATTGATGGAGCTGACGGGTCTCCCTTCGCCTACGACACTTCCGGTCTGGCGGAGGCTACATTTTCTCACAAAAACAACTCCAGAAATCAATCAGTCTATCTATCTATCTATCTATCTATCTATCTATCTATCTATCTATCTATCTATCTATCTATCTATCTATCTATCTATCTATCTATCTATCTATCTGTCTGTCTGTCTGTCTGTCTGTCTGTCTGTCTGTCTGTCTGTCTATCTATCTATCTATCTATCTATCTATCTATCTATCTATCTATCTATCTATCTATCTGTCTGTCTGTCTGTCTGTCTGTCTGTCTGTCTGTCTGTCTGTCTGTCTGTCTGTCTGTCTGTCTGGACAGGACCTTCTTGCTGCAAGGGAACAGTGCTAGCAATCAATATTTCCCATCCTATTAGCAGCTGGGAGCCAGTGTGCTAATAGCAAGAAAAAAGTGGAACAATTTAGCAATAATGTCCCTGGACAAAACCAAAAATTTCAAAAATCTAAATATTCTGGTGGAGGGAGCAAAGCTTCTATTTGAACCTGAAGAACCCTCTGTGTCGAATGATGCCAGTGATGTTCAGGCTCTAGTGTAAAGAAAAGAACAAGAAAGCAACATTTTGTTTGTCATTTACTTATTCAATCTACATTCAGGTCAAAAAGTGAAGGTAAAAAATACATCCAGGGAGTTGTCAATCATTGTTTAAATGAGCTTTAAAAGTTGTTAGAACTGATATGGCGTGAAAGGTCGGACTAACCTCGCCTATCTTCTTTTCTTGGGCTACATTTGATTTGACATAAGTGTTATGCTAACCACATGTTTCTTTGCTACTTAGGAGCAATGACTGTCCAAGCAGAACTAACTATAAAGGGGTGCCCATCTTCATCCGGTATTTGGAAGAATGGCTCCTAAATTAGGTCTGATCCTTTCAATAGAATAATGGCATTAGTGCAGGAATACCTTCAGGTTTGTTGCAAGCAAAGTGTTCAACAAATAGAGGTTTAAAATACTCTGGAAAGAAAATTGTCTATCTCAAGTAGTCATCAGGCGTATCCCTGGCAACCTGTCCAGGGATACACCTGGACAGGTTGCCAGTTCATAGCAGGGCAACACAGAGACACACTCACACCTAAGGACAATTTTGAGAAACCAATTAACCTAACAGTCGTGTTTTTGGAATTTGGGAGGAAGCTGGAGTACCTGGAGGAGCATGGAGAACATGCAAACTCCACGTAGAAAGACCCCAGCCTGGGATTTGAACCCAGGACCTTACTGCTGCAAGGCAACAGTGCTACCAACTGTTCCAATGTGCAGCATGCCCAGAGGATGATATTTTACACATAACATCTGTTGCAACAACATAGTTATATACAAATCAGTGCAGTTGTGTTTTGACCCATCACTAAACAACTGAATATTGAACAACCTCTCCAACCTAATGAGATTATTTTGCTGTATAAACTAAAATCTGATGGATTCACAGCATAAACCCTGCAGATTTATTGATGTCCTTCTCACACCAGTGCTGATCAGTCAAGGCATTGGTGTTTATATTATTATTAATGATATTGATAATAATAATAATAAAAATAATAATAATAGTACTAATAATTGTAGTAATGGCACTCTTTCTTTCATCAAAGTATGTATTAATATTCTATAGCAGTAGGTCTAAAAACGGATTGCAGAAACTGCTTCAACTTTATAGCACATTTCTTTTTGCATAAATATTCGACTGGTCTGCTCTAGGATTCTGTCCTTTTAAAAGACCCTTTGTCGTTGTGATCCACGCCTGACCTCTACTGGTCAAGTCAGAGCATTACAGAGAGCCAACAAAACCTATACAACAGCCCAAGAGCCAGAACCGGCCCATCAGTCATTTTGGATCGGCCTGTTGCCCACATATGTCTAAGTAAATGTTTTGTTTAATAGCCACGACTTAACTATGACTTAACCTCAGTGACTTCATCAAGTCATCACAAAGTGGTGAAGTCACTAAGGTCATGTCAGTCTTTCTGGACAATCTGAAGCACAACTTTGCACAGAGATTCATTGACTTGACATTGACGTTCCCAAAGAGTTGCTGAATGCTGTGAGGAAACCGCTCACCAGCACACCCAATACTTCCTCCAAAACAGCAGTGCTCCTAAAGTTGAATGGCATTGATGAAGGTCCCCTGCAACTGGAAATGATTGAAATACAAGAGTTATGTGAACTAAAGGCTCCCCTTCAGGAAAAAGGCTAAAGAGAGCTCGGGACAAAGTAAATCGTCCCAGAAAAATTCCCAAACATGAAAAAAATAATTGGCTATATGTGTGGTAACAATGTTTGGATCGACACATAGTGCGAACCATCCTTCTCTGACATGAATGACATAAAAACAAACAATCGTATCTTCTTGACAAATGAGCATCTGCATAATTTTTTGCGGATTGCTGTCTCGCCATATGAACTTAACTTTTCTGGTCTCCCTCAGTCAATGAAGTGTCATTTTCATCATTTGAGATGGATCAAAATGTCCTGTGCTACTAAGAATAGAGACACATGTTTACTCTTACATGTTTTAAAAGCCAGCAGTTTAAGTTGGGGATTTCATTCAAAATGAGCTAGTTATTGTTGTTCTTATATGATGTTGCCATTACTGTTACTATGAATTTGTGACTGTGTTGTTTGCTCTTATTTGCACAAAAATAAATTGTAATTAATGTTCCTGGGAATTTATGTGCCTGTGATCTCAGTCCAACTTAAGCTGCTCATATGTTCTAGATTTGATTTGATTCCCGCAAAAATCCATTACTGTCACTGGGAGTTTTTGACTCTGATTTCAGTCAAAACTAAAGCTGGTTATGTTTTGCAGTTTTTATTATTTGCACTAGAAGCCATCAATTAATCTTAATTTAATTTGACTGTTATTAAAATAAAAATGTTGAAAACGTAGTGGTGCAGGCCACTGGCAAATACCTTCTTCTTCTTCTTCTTCTTCTTCTTCTTCTTCTTCTTCTTCTTCTTCTTCTTCTTCTTCTTCTTCTTCTTCTTCTTCTTCTTCTTCTTCTTCTTCTTCTTCTTCTTCTTCTTCTTCTTCTTCTTCTTCTTCTTCTTCTATTATCTTTTGTCTAGAAATCTATTTCTATAGAAAATTTGTTAGAGCTTTATTTAAGTGAGATTGTCAGAACTACACTCTGTTGCTTTTGTGTTTAGAAGTATTTTTGGAAGCTAAAATAAATTCTGAATTTTTTTTTTTTTTTGCTGGCATTTTTATTACTATACAAGTTGAATAACATGCCACCTACAATATGCATTCATTTTAATTCGGTCATTCATGATCGTTTACTTCAACGCCACAAGAACACAATTTCAGCACCAAGGACAGCTGTCCAGCAAAGACAGGCGTAAGGAGTGAGGGTGGGAGGGAGAGTACAGTAGGCTATATAGTGGGGGGGGTGGGGAGTATGCTGTAAGAGAGGGAGAGATTTTTTTCAGAGGAGAGAATCAAGGAGAGCATTGGTTGGGATTAGGACCGTGTTGTAGGTTGGAGTGGATTACGCAGGGCCTGAAGGCGGGGAGAGGCGGAAATGTGCCGCGCTTTATCGCCCGATGAGCTTCTCGGCTTCTCCGTCCGCCCCCGACTGATCGCGACACCCTGACTCTTCAATCACTGCCTGACGAGGTATCCTCTGGCTGCATGGAAACATGGCCGACGTTCCCCAGCTCGTCAAAATCGGGATTTCCCTGAAGATGCTTCCGAACAACAGCGCGGTGTACTTCAAATCGGACGGAGCTCGGTTCGGACAGACGCGGACCATCAAGCTGCTGACCGGTTCCAAGTACAAGATCGAAGTGGTGGTGAAACCGGGAGCAGTCCAGGCCACGTAGGTATTCATGTGGATTATCCTGATCATGGTCACCAAAGGTTAGATCTATTGAGGCTCATGGGAAGCAAAACCCAGCAGGTATCGATTCTGATTGTGGCATTCGCTTTTATAGCGAGACTATTTAGAGCTCCGTGCTTGTATTTGAATATTTTGTTGGAAACTGTTGCTTTATTTTTTCAAAATAAATGCATTTTAACCACGTTTTCATCAGATTAGTTACTTTTTCTTTAGATGTTTCAACATAAAAACGCTGAGAACATATGGACTGTATTTTCTGTTCTACTGTTGGACAACAGATACGTTGTGCAGAGTTTCTTTTTAAGTAAAAAAAAAATTAAAAATACACAAAAAAAAAACGTTTTTGATTATTTTGCTATAAGACTGATCAGGTCTGGCAGGTGTTTTTTTTTTATTGCATTTTTTGGGTTCCACATTATGGCCTTCAGGGCTCCACAGGTCTTCAAAACAAGTTTATAGCTGACTTTACGTGCAGCACGTGAACGCAACATGAACACCTCCTGGTTCCATGTCAAATCCACCAAGGATTACTCTAGGATGCAGATCTTTGTGTGTTGTGTCACCGGGCTCAAGTGGTTTGCATCCCTGGTTATGTAATGAGCACAGTTGTACTGCCATCTCCAAACATGGATTAGAGACGGATGTTTGGCCGTAATTCTCTAAAAACATCCCTGAGCACGCTCCTCAGTAAGAATATGTGAATGTAGGTCACACATGGGATGATGCAGAAGAGCTGTTCAGCCGAATGTGGGGCATGAAGCACAGCTGGGGAGCCTGCAGCTCAAATCTGATTTGTCAGTGGGGCTGCAGCATAAATCTGTCAAAAGATCTCCAGTTGCTTTCAAAAGTACTCGTACCATTTGAAACCGTTTAGTTCTTATTGTGTCGCAACTACAAACTACAATATATTTAGTGGCAATTTTATATTACACATTATAACAAAATAATGCATAGTTGGGAAGTAAAGAAAAAAATAATGTTTAACTAAACACTTAAATTCACTCACGAGGACTAATATGCATCTAAACGTTGCAAGACAGCAGGTCTTGAGGACTGGACTTTGGCACCCCTGGTTTAAATCAAAGCATAGTCATGTTTTAGAAAGGCCTAGTCAAAGTCCAGACCAAAATCCACTTGAGAATCTTTGACAAGACAAGAAAGTTGATGTTCACAGTTGCTCTCTGTCCAATCTGACTGAGCATGAGCTGTTTAGCCCTAGAATAAAGGCTCCAGAGGTCCAAAGCTGACAGAGACATGCCCCAAAAGGCTTACTGCTGTAAATGCAGTAAAGTGTGGTCCGACAAATTAACAACAAAATATTCAGGGTTCATTCATAAAAACATACATTTATCCCTTGACTTCTTCTTTGCAATTATGTACTACTTTGTGCTGCTCAGTCACATAAAATCCCAATACACAGAGGTCTATGTTATCTACCCATCTCCACATCAAGTTTATTAATAGAAGTGTGTTTTGCTGTGTTCTGACTGCAGCTCCATGAGTGTGGGTGGAGTGACATTTCCCTTGGAGCAACAATCCAAAGATCCCCAGTCTGTGATCTACACTGGTCAGTATGACACCGAGGGGGTGGCACACACAAAGAGTGGAGAAAGGCAACCAGTTCAGATCAATATACAGGTATGGGTTTACCGCAATCATTTGAGGAATATTAGTCCAGTTTATGGGTTAAACAGATATATCACCAGAATTAATTACACAACTGACCCAAAAAAAGAATGTAGAATGTGACAATAATTTGCACATATTAATTATTGTGTAAGTGTATGACTGCATGGTGGGATTGTGCAGCCTGATCACAACCTAAAGAAAGTAATGTTGTAAATACCATATGAAAATACTATTTATGTTATCGGAAAAATACTGCTATCACTACGACTACTAATGTTTTCTTCTTCTTTTTGCTCACTGAAAGGAGAAAGTTAAAAATGGTGCTGTGAAATTGTCCACTTTGGCTCTTACATTGGATTTGTTAAGGATTATTGAAATATATGGCATCATCTCCTTCAACTCCTCCATCACCGTGTGATCATATCTGTCTGTGAAACATTGTCTTCTATGCACCTTGTAGCTCTCTTCTCATCTTGGGGTCAAAGGCTGAATTCTTCAAGAAAAACAACAGAGGCAGGAGTTTCTGTAGCATACACCGACTGTAGTAACGACAAGTTTGTTCTGTTTTTGATTTCTTTGGTCAGACTTAAATGTTTCAGATAATCACACACATTCATATTAGACAAAGATAGCCCAAATCAAACGAAATGCAGCTTGAAATGTTTTTTTAAAATTCATTATTAAGGAATAAAGCAATCCAAACCAACCTGGCCCTATGTGTTATTTGAATAATAAATTAACTGTTTGGTGTGGGGGGGGGAAGATGAGTTCGGTTGCAACATTCACACCTGCTAAACCTATAGAATCTGGAAATTACCTAAATATCAAATCCAATCAAACTTTATTTATAAAGCGCTTTTCATACAGTAGTTGCAACTCAAAGTGCTTTACAGATTAAAATGAAAAAATGAAAATAGGACACTTCTGACAACATTAATTGGCTAAATGACATCAAAAGCAACACATTCTGCCCGGATCTAAGTAGATTCAGGAACGAGGTCGCTGTTATCGATCAGTCTGGATAGTAAAAAGCCTTTATAAGGCTTTTTGACTCCAGTGAACAACAGTGAGATCCAATATCTACAGATAGGGGAAAAAAACGTAGAACAGTGGTGAACCTTTCCCAGAGTGGGTGGCCTAACAAATTTATTCCAGGAGTGCATCAACAACTTGTCCAGAGGGCCACAAAAGAACCCAAAACGTGGCAGGCCTCACTAGTCTCAGTAGAGGTCCGTCTTCAACAATATACAGCAATGAGACCATTGTCTAATTTAACAATAGGAAGACTCCTTGACTCAGTAATAGGAAGAAGAGAGTTAAAACCACAGGTTAAAACCACAGAGGAAACAAAAGTGGAACTTTTCAGAAAATGTGTGTCTCTTCACATCTAGCATAAAATGAACAGAGTATTTCAGAAAAAGAACGTCAAACCAACGGTTATGCTTTGTTTTGGTAGTGTGATGGTTGGGGCTGCTCTCAGATAGAAAATCCTGAAGGACAAAGTCCTCCACTTAGCATCTCAAAAAAAAAAAACATGATGAAGGTTATCACAATCTTGTAAAAAAAAAGTTGACATTTAAATTCTAATTGTGATGCTGCAGCACGACCTTAAACAGGTAGCTGATGCTTGAGTACCCTCCATTATTAGCAACATCGTTATTGTCTTTTATATTGAGATTTACAGATTTCTGGTAATCGCAAATGCTTGAAAGCAGTTGTTACTCTCAAGGTTGGGATAATCACTTATTAGATTTAGGGGGCAATTGTTTTTTGTTTTTTTTCAGATAAGGCTAGGATGCTGTGGACAACTTTGTACCCTCAATAAATAAAACCGTTACTTGAAAATGTCTTTATATTAATCAGGTTATCTTGGTTTGATAGTAAAACCTATTTGATGAGCTGAAACATGTTGGTGTGACAAAAAAAAGCAAAAAGATAATTAATCTGTAAGGGGGAAATACTTTTTTAACAGGACTGTTAGCATTACTCCTTAATTTGATTAGAGTGTCTAAGAACTTTTCAGCCATCTGTCCTACCAATATGTTCCTCTTCCGTGCACCTTTGAAGGCTTTTCCACAAAACGCACTAGAAATCTGAATGTACATCGGCATCCCGGGAATCCTATCATTATTCATCATGTTTTCACAGCAAGAGGTCTGCAAACCTTGAGGTCTACATATCTGTATGTCTGTTTGTGTTACAGTTCACAGAGGTGGGATCATTTGAAACCGTGTGGCAGGTGAAGTTCTACAACTACAACAAGCGGGACCACTGCCAGTGGGGCAACAGCTTCAACAGCATCGAGTACGAATGCAAACCCAATGACACACGCACGCTCATGTGGATCAACAAAGAGATGTTCGTCTGATGGCCGGAGGCGAGCGGAAAGACGTTGGCGTGTACGTTAACATGTTCTCCCCCTTTCTGCTTTTTGTCAGTGTCAGAAAATGTGAAGTTCTGTGCTACGGAAACCTACCCATACCCTGTTCTCTTCTGTATACGAGGGCATAAGCTGACTTGAAAATACAAAATGTGCTCATTCATCTAACACACTTTGTGTTAATAAATAGGATAAAAAATCCATCTGCACTCTAGAATTCTGCCCCTCAAGTGTGGAAAAAAAATCCGCATACGTGTACTGTACTGTAGTTGTGTAAGTTTACCTGTGTTTACATTGAGTATGCCTGTGTGTTTTACAGATGGTGCTAAAGATGTGGTTATTGGTATGTGTGTATTTTTAAACTACATGCAGTACTGTGGAAAAGTCTTCAGCTATCTCTTATTGCTTGAGGTTTATTTTTTGCGTTCAAGTTTCTTAGCGCTGAGCAATGGTATTTGGTCACAAAAAGTCTCCAGTGATTCACTGTTCTGGATTCAACAGAAAACTTGGCAAAGCACCATTTATAAGCTTAGCTGAATCTAAGACAAATTCCAAAGATACAGTTAGACCGATAGAATAATTTAGCATTTGACCACCAATAAAGTGATTCCCAAGGTTCAATTAGCATTTTGGAAAAACCTTAGAAGGAGAAACAATTTGGAAACTCTTTTTATTCTTTTTATCAAAACCCCTTCCAAAGTTTGCAAAAAAGTCTGGCTGCTTTCAATCAAAGTCATAAATAATTTGGGGTACAGTGTACAGTGTTGTTGGTACATAGTTTTTCATTTTTCATATCCATTGTTAGCTACAATCATTTTTGATCTCTTCCTTGTATAAGCCCACATAAAAGTCAGGTAAAACCATCAACAATGACAATTAGCTTATCCAACAAGGCAACTTTACTGTTAAAATCTACAATTTCAAAACTCCCTTCTGCCCAGTTTATTTTCTAGTTTTTATTCATTTGGCACCCAAGTGATCATGCTTCATCTGTCTGCAAAGCAGTGTCATACAACATCTGTGTGAGGACTCAGGGGGAAGGCATACAGTAAGGCAGAAATGGTTGCTACATTTAAAAGGTTGCTTGGCAGCATAGTGCCAGGAGTCTAGAAGATTTGTCCCAATACTGTATACTGAAGGGTGCTGTTGATGTTGCAGAGCAATCCCATCACAGAGTCAAGCTTATTTCCAATACTGGTTGGAGTTTGCCAGAGCTGGCTCCTGTCCAGGATTTAGTGGTATTTTGTGGTCTTCATTGACAGAATCTCGGGGCATAATCAAGGAGAGGAAAGAGTATGATTTGCAAACTTCAGGGTTTCAACTTTGATTTTTTTTTTCTTTTTCAGATAATGTGGTTTTTCTGGTGTCTTCAAACAATAACTCATCATTCACAGGAGCAGTTTAGAGCTTAGTGTGAAGTGGACAGGATAAGAATCAGCTCCTCTTAGCATGAAGTCATGGTTCTCACCCAGAAAATGAGGAACTGCTTACTCTAGGTCAGAGTTTCTTAACCCCGATCCTGAGAGTCCACTGTCCTTCATGTTTTAAATGTCTCTGCTCCAGCACACTTGGTTCGGATGATTGCATTACCCCCTCAGAATGCCATGAAGTGCTGCAGAAGCCTGTTAACCACCCATTTATTTAAGTCAGGTGTGTGGCAGCAGGGAGACACCTAAAACATGGTTGAGAGTGGGTTGTAGGGACCAGGGTTGATGAATGCTTCTCTATGAAATGGTTCTTTCTCGACCTTGCTAAGGAGGAGTTCAAGTATCTTGGGGTGTTGTTCCTGAATTATGATAGGAAGGAGCGGGAGACGGGTGGACAGACTAGGGCCTTATCTGCAGTAATGCAGTTGATGTTCCAGTAAGAATATGGTCAAAAATGAAGTTCCTTATTTATTGTCTATCTACATTTCGATCCTCAACTTTGGTGATTAGATATGGATCATGGCTGAAAGAATAAGATTTCAGATACAAGCAATTGAAATGAGCTTCCCTGTGTAGGGAAGCTGGACTCGGCCCTGATGATAAGATGAGGAGCTCCACGATTCTGGTGGAGATCAGAGTCGCAACACTGATCCTGTCCAGGGAAAGGAGTCAGTTGTGACGATTTTGGCATTTGATCAGGATGCCTCCCTTTGGAGGATTTCCAGTCATGTCCAACTGGTAAGAGACTCCATGGCAGACCCAGAACCCACTTAAAGGAATACATATCCTTGCTGGACTGGGAATACCTTCAGATCGCCCAGAAGAAGCTGGAGAATGTTGCTGGAGAGAGTATCAACTCAGTTTGTACTGGTTGACCTGGTTCCTCTGCGACCCGTTCTTATAGAAGTGGAAGATGATGGACGGACGGACGTACAGATAGATGAAAAATCCCCTCATATAACTTTGATCTAAAAAGCCCTCAGGATGATATTACTATTTCTGAAACCATGTTGTATGCTGTTGATTCCTGCTGTTGACAAATTTTAATTACCCAGTTTTAAAATGACCTAAAATTAGGTACACCTCGAATGACTTAGGAAGCCTCTTGGTTTGAAACACTATGTTTACCTATGTGGGTGTTTATTATGTTGAGTAGCATTATTTGAACATTAAATGCAGTTATAAAAGTTGGTGTTTTAGCTTTGGGTGCAGTTCTTGTCTCCAGGGTGTTTGTCTTCTCTGCCTCTTCTTAAAGAACATAGCTGTAGTTCCATTATGGAGAGGGGGAAAAAATGTGTATTTGGAGTATTCCTAGCCTAAACTTTTAGTGATCTAATAAATGACTGTTTTTCTTTTATATTTTTTGTGATATAATATAAAACATATTTTTTGTACAGAGAACCATTACTTATTTGCAAATTGTGAATCTATTTTTCAGATTTTTAAATTATCAATTAAATCAATCTATGCAGAATATCAAGGCAACAAAATAAGAAATGTGCAATATACTGTTCTGATGGGATTTATATTAAGAATCTTTTCCTGTTATGAAAGTGGTGTTGATTGTGTTATTATATTAAAAGGAAAAATATGTTTTTGTGTCAGTTGTTTTCATCAAGGCTAAGTGCGTCACATGCTTTAATTGTGGTTTTGGTTGCTCTAGCAAGCCTTATAAATGCTATTTCTATAAGATCTGCAAGAATACACAAGAAAACACAGCCCTTGTGGAAAAATGCAACAAGACATGAGGTGAAAGTTTATTATGAAGCATGGTCCGTTCAAATTACATTAAAGGTCCGAAATAAACAATATCTGATCCTCACTAATCTGCTGTTTGGCATTAAGTAAACATTCATGTTCCTCCACCTGTATAGGCTAAAAACCAGCTAAAACCTGACTGTTCAGTCGGGAATCGAAGTTCAGATGATGTCATTGATGTATACAGTGAGCCCCCAAAGTGTACACACCCCTGTTAAAGTGACAGTTTTATGGAATGGGAAAAAAAGTGTTGAAAAGAATCCTCAATAATTTCCAAACATTCTCCACCTTTTGGTTTACATATAGTTGAAACCAGATACTTAGAGTTAAGCCCAAAGTTATTCATACCCCCATTTTGAAATAGCACAGGGTGAGAGAATCTGTGGAGGGAGCTAAAGATTAGGGTGATAGCATGGAGACCATGGTGACTTGGGAGTTCATCGCTAAAAATAAATTGTCAAAAATACCAGTGGGAACATCTAAAACGCTGGTCAGCAATTTAAAAAAAAAGAGTTTGACAGCTAAATTGGCAGCAATGATTTTTCCACTGAATATTGGGAAGGGTAAAAGTAATAAAACAGTGATACACTATTGTTTTCCAAATTGACACTCTTTGTAAATTGTTCTATTATTTAGCCTTTTCTTTGAAACAAACGTCTTGGTTGAAGGAAAATCATTTCATATATTTTCATATCCATCTGCCAGGGGTATGAATAACTATGCCACAGCACTCTGAAGCGAGGGAAAACAGTGTCATTACAAAACCTGGGGATTTCTGTTAAAATGGATGAAAAGACAAGTGAAAAACTGGTCAGTTAGACTGCTAAGAGGCCAACAGCAAGGATCGATTGGGTTCTACAACTGAAAAAATATCCGCTGTTTTTTTTCCATATCTATGGACCAAAGAGAAGAGCTGTGAAACACAAGCCTTTTACCCAAGAAATGAATGCCTAAAATCTTGTAAAACCTTGTGAGAGGAAGTGTTATGATCTAATCGAAACAAAATTACATTTTGAGTTACAATTCCAATGAGTAAATTTGACACAAAATCATAAAATATACACTGAACACTACCAAAAAAAAAAAAAAACACCACACCCACTGTGAAACATGGTGGTGGCAGCATCGCAATCTATCTTTTCTTTCTTTTCTTTTTTTTTACGTGTCCTGTTTGGCAGTGTGGAGCTCAGAATTGGTGTCTGAGTACCAAGTAAAAGCCCAACAGATTTACTTTCACAAGCGGAGCACTGCAGCTTTTGCTATAGTACTCCACTTGATATATGTGTGAAAAATCTTTATTATGAATTGCTGAGGGTTTTATTTCCTGGTGTTATCGACACAGAGACGGAAAATTAAGAGGAAGAAAAAAAGAAGATGAAGAAGAGAGGTAGGAAACAAAAAGTCAAGAGAGAGGTTGAGTTGAAAATACAAGAGAGGAAAGGGAACAAAGAAAACACAGGAAGACATTGAAGTCTGCCTTCACACCCACAGGACGGCAGAGAGAGGGGAAAAAAAACAAAACAAAAACAAAAAAACGAAAAAGGAACATCGACAAAACAAACCAAACATCGTGAACTAAGAACTACACAACCACTACACACAAAAATGGATATAAAAATACTACAACAATGTCACAGAAAAACTCATGGTACCGATTAATCAAGATCTAGTAATGATAACCTCAGGCCAAGAATATTTCCTTAAACACCAGAGACCCCACACCTATGTGTGTGTGTGTGAGCATGCTGGTGCATATAAGGTTTCTCCATAAGAGTGTTCGATAGCTGGTGTGAGCAGGCATCAATCCGTCTCCCAGGAATCTATGCAGACATGAAGCTGAGGAGAACCCCAGGGGAACGTCTATCTTTTTTTTCAATGCAACACAGTGAGTTCAAGTTTGTACATCAAAGAATGATTTCATGAGAGGAAAATTCAAGTTTTCAAATGGCCAAACCAGAGTCCAGAACTAGATTTGATGGAAAATATGTGGCGTCTAGAGAGCTGTGGACAAAAGAGGTCTTCACAAACCGATGTCTTGTCAAATCAAAATGTGACATGCTAAAGTTCAACCAAAGGATATGATCCAACCAGTGGTCCATCAAACTATTAGTTGAAGGTTCCACACACTCATGCAACCTGGCGATTGCACTTTTTTTTTTTTACTTTTAAGAGATTAGTTTGTTTATCAATTGATTTTTTTGGTATATGCCACAATATATGTGGGGAAAGTTAAAAAACGATTCTATATTGTGTCTTATATTTTACTCGACAAAGACCTGCAATTTTAACAGGTATGTGTACCCATTTTCAAGAAAGGACAGACTGTACTACTGCACCTGCCTTGAATGACTCACAGTCCCAGAGTGAGGAACAGGAGTTTGACGAGAACTGAGACAAAATATAAGCATTCTACGCAAACAAATAAAAACTGCTGGGCTATTTATTTAGCTGGGGTTATCCTGCTGCGAAAGAACTTGGGTAGTTTTAATCAGAAATTGGGTGAGAAAATGTGAGGCAGTTTCTTGAGATAAAGAGACTCATTCCCCACAGATCGTCATTTTTTAACCATGCAAGAACCTGCTACTTTTTAGCTGTTATGGTCTTAGTGCAATAATTGATTATAAAGTCAATACTGACAGGCGTAATTTTATAGTGTTATATAGTATGAATGTTATTATCCAAATTCAATTCAGTCAATTAAAACTTTTTTTAGATATAGTATTGAATTAAGAATAAAAATCATTTTAAACCAGATATTACCTGACTGGGCTGCATGGTGGCACAGTTGCTAGCACTGTTGCCTAGATTTATCATGCTTAGTTTTATGTTTTAGCCCACCTTTTTGGAAACTTTAGACATTTGTAGCTTTAATGCATTATTTGGGGTTGAAAACTTAACCTTGTTCTGTTAAATCAACCCAGGGTTTAAAAGTATGGAGTGGACCAAACTTTCTTTGGGCTGACCTTAGAGACTGGTAGATGGCTATATGGCTACCCTACCACCTATTTAGGGAGTCTTAAATTTTTTCCTCAGAACACTAATTTGTATTTGTTTAATGAGTAAAACAGGGGGATACAGGTTTGCCTGTTTACATTGCTTTCTTTTTCAGAGATAAATAAAAAAGGCTAGACACCAACATATTAAACATTCGAAAGAAATTCCTATTATAGTGTTATAACAGAGAGACAGACAGACAGATAGATAGATAGATAGATAGATAGATAGATAGATAGATAGATAGATAGATAGATAGATAGATAGATAGATAGATAGATAGATAGATAGATAGATAGATAGATAGATAGATAGATAGATAGATAGATAGATAGATAGATAGATAGATAGATAGATAGATAGATAGATAGATAGATAGATAGATAGATAGACAGACAGACAGACATATGTTTATCTGTCTAATAAAGCAATTAAAAAGAATTTTAGGTAATCATTTTGTCTGATTTTCGAAGAATTTATATGTATTTTGAACACGTGTGAAAATCAGTGTTAATATTTGGTTTGGAAGCCTTTGTTAGCAATTACAGAGGTCAAACGTTTCCTGTAGTTCTTGACCAAGTTTCCACACACTGCAACAGGGATTTTGGCCCACTCCATGCAGATCTTTTTTAGATCTATCAGGTTTTGGGGCTGTCGCTGAGCAACAAGGAGTTTCAGCTCCCTTCAAAGATTTTTTATTGGATTTAGGTCTGCAGAATGGCTAGGCCAATCCAGAACTTTGATATGCTTTTTACGGAGCCACTCCTTGGATATCCTGGCAGTGTGCTTCGGGTCAGTGCATTTTTGAAGAACCAGCCACGACTCATCTCCAATGCTCTGACTGAAGGAAGGAGATTGTTGCTCAAAATCTCACAATACATGGCCCCATTCATCCTCTCCTTAATATAGTGCAGTCATCCTTTCCCCTTTGCAGAAAAGCACCCCCAAAGCATGATGTTTCCACCCCCATGCTTCACAGTAGAGGTGGTGTTCTTGGGATGCAACTCATCCTTCTTTTTCCTCCAAACACGGCGAGTGAAGTTTTGACCAAAAAGTTCTATTTTGGGAGGGAGACTGACAGTCATCTTTAGCCTTTTCCATTTTCTAACAATTGCTCCTACAGTTAATCTATTTTCACCAAGCTGCTTGGCAATTGCCTCTTAGCCTTTTCCAGCCTTGTGGAGGTCTACAATTTTGTCTCTGGTGTGTTTTGACAGCTATTTGGTCTTGCCCATGGTAGTAGTTGGGAGTCTGACTGACTGTGGGGTGGAGGTGGGTGTCTCCAACTTGCCTCCTCTGGGCGCCCTGGGTCCCTTGGCGTCTGCTGTTGATCTCCTGCTGCCACTACAGATGGCTCCCATGATGGCGCTTCTTTACCTGGCTCATCTGTACTCAGTCCATTGTCCTTTTTACTGTTACTTTGAAGTGTGTGCTTGCCTAAGGGTTGGGTTGGGGGGGAGGGGTGTGTGACTATGATCACGCTTTTAAATCTGTGGGGGAGGGATGGGAATGTGGTTTATGTGGGTTCTTTTTAATTCTGTAAAGCACTTTAAACTGCAATTTGTGTATGCAAAGCGCTTTATAAATAAAGCTTGCTGTGATTAATAAGCAGAGTAGAGGTGGACTTTTAAAAATGCATAATAAAAGGTCTTTCAGGGCCAGAATTCTTGCTGATTAACAGGTGTTCAAATACAAATAAATTCTTTAAAAATCAGACAATGATTTTTCAAAAAATGCTATATGTCACAGCGAAAATGCACCAACAATGTGAATTTCAGACCCCTCCATAATTTCTAATTGGGAGAACTTGCAAAATCGCAAAATACTTATGTTCCTCACTGTAGATATGTAAACGAGCTCAGGTATATAATTCCCCATATATGAGGAAAAAGTCTCCCTGCAATGTTGGAATTCCACCAGCAGGGGGAGCCCGTGCACAAAGCTGCTTTGTGTGTAGGACATTAAAAAAACATGCAGCTTGTACTACCCGGATGTACAGTACTGTCGCACCCCTCCCCTCCCCCTTCTCACTCTCCCTCCCTCCGCCACCGCCTGCTTGTCAAACCGAACCTCCTCCTCCTCCGCTTATTGTCCCCTCCCAGCGGCGCTCACTCCCTTCGCCACTGCAGTGAAAAGCCTCGGTAACGGAGAGAGACGGCGAGGAGAGTCTGAAAGCTGGGTACAAATCCAGGACCAGACCTCTGAAGAGGCACTACTTACCGCTTTGGGTTTTTTTTGTTTTGTACCGTTCCCCCCACATCGGCTCGGCGGCCCTCTGCGACTCTTCCTGTTTCACCTCCTTTCCGTTCACATCGCCTGGATTTCATCATCCGACCCGCAAGATGGTAAGCAGCGGCTCCTATTTTCAGCCTCCGCCGACTGGTAAACACACCAGTTGGCAGGCCCCGTGGTCTGGTGTGTCGAATAATGTGGCGTTTTCACAGCTTTTTTCCGCGGCGAGCGTTTCGCTTTGAGCGAGCGGTCGAGAAACGTCGAGCTTCGGCGAAGAGGAACCGCTTTTTTTTCTTCCCCACTTTTGACTCCAATACCCCAGGGCTCTGCTGACAGTAGCCCGCAGCTTGTGGCCCAGATATTTCTCGACGTAGCCCACACTCTTATTAGCAACCAAGGGCCTCGCAAATTAGTTCTAGTGACAGAAATACACACTCATTAGGTGTGGGGTTCGCGGTTAATTGTGGCACTTTTTTTTTTTTTTTTTTTTTTTTACCCACCGAGCAGGAAAATGCACGACTGCCCATCTAGGCGTTTGTGCTCTGCGTTCAATAAAAACCGACTATTTATTTCCATATAGGAAGCACGACGCTGCATATGAAGTTGCTGCATTATATAATGTTTCCGCATGTGCTTTGAATAATAAGTTGAGGCTTTTTCAAAATCAATTTACAACGATTTTTTTTTCGGGGGGAAGCTGACATAGCAGGCCATAGGATTTTGCTACACTGCCTGTTGTATAGTAGCCATCAGGCAATCGATCTGCATACCTGAACACATCTACAAACGCCACCAAATTATATTATTATAATATATTATAGTCCCACATAGGATGACACTTTAACGATATCTTTATTTAAAAAAAAAAATAATCCTCCCTGCGTAGCATGGCAACACAAACGGCAATGAGTAAAATGGGGGGGAGTGCCATTGTCTTTTGTTGTATGAACGGCTGAATTAGCAGCTAGGTTGGTTATTTAAAATGGTTACAAGTTTAGTTTTAGGGCAGCAGATATGGCTCCATGGGTGTGTGGGACGGAGGGCAGGTGTTGGTTCAGGAGATCCAGCCAATCATTGCAACCACCCAGGACCTGAGGCAACAGCATCTAGGCCTCAATCCATATAGATAGGCTGAGCTGAGGTGCACAGAGTCAGGTTTTGGTGTAAAGTATCTGAGCTCAACTCTACTTAATCATCCCGTCACTAACATTTCGGATATCCCTTTCAGCAACTTCCATAATATTTTTTTTTAATTATATCTTAGGTCTTTTTATCACACCGGTTGGCAGTAGCAGTCATGGTGGGAAGTTGTGCCAGTCACTTTTATTTTTTATTTTTTTGCCTTGTATTCACTTTTTTAATTTAAAAAGCAACTGATAAAACAACCGGTATATGTCTTCATGCTTAAGTTTTTAAAATCTTGCAATTCCTTCATTTACTGTTGGGGAAGAGTACAACACTGACATTAAACTGGAGCTGGATTATTCTCATTTTAGTTTTAACTTCCTTAAATAAAAAATAATTCAGTTTCTAATCTGGTATGAAGACTATCTTAGACAACCTGAAACATTGAAGCTACAAAAACACTGAGGTTTACCTGTGTTATTTTACACTAAAGAACTTTGTTTTACCACAAATGGAGTCAAATGATTGAGAAATCAGAACAGTTTTTTTTAAATATCTGTTTAGCGTAAAATATAAGTTTGAGATTTTTTTTTAAACAAAAGTCATCCCAAGGTAGTCCAGATTCTTAAAAAACAGTGTATTGGTGCCGAGCTAGCGTCTATCGTTGCCGCTAATGTATTCGCCGGTATAACCGCAATGGTTTCAGTAAGCAGCAGTCAATGTGGTGAAGGCTTATAAAAAAAAATATATATATATATATATAGAAACTCATGATCTCTCCTGCCTTCGGGTAAACTTGAAGAATTAATTATATGAGCTACAACAACGTTTAATTTCCCTCTGAGATCAATAAAGTGTTTTTCGAATTGAATTGAGCTCTTTTCGAATTGAATAGAACTCTTTGTGCTAAAGGTGAAATAAGCTGACATAGCAGCTCTGATTTGGTGACAGCTCTGATTTGGACAGATTGTCTTTAACTTTGCTGGCAGACAATAAAGATAATACTGTCTCACCAACTTCCTGTTGTGCATCGCCGTTATCAACGACTTTACTGGGGGTTGTGCGGTTTGAACATGGGGTTTTGCGTGGACGCTGCCGTCTGTTTTTGTGGACTATTTAGTTGTTCTCCATCATGGTAGGTCAGCTAGTTGTCGCTTATGATATCAAATGACAGTTTATTCGTCACCTTGAATCTTAATTCCTCCTTTAAACACATGTAAACTTAATGAATTTTCTTTGCAAATCTGCTGCATTAACGCGTGTATTCTGTGTGCAGATGGATATGTAGTTTTATTGCATACACAAACAGAACTTGGGGTTGAAGTTGAAGCTCGGCTGTGATGGCCATCGGCGTGCGGGTTAGGCGTGGTTCGCGCGCTGTTTAAAAAAAAAGTGAATCAACAGGGGAATACTCTGGATGCTCCGTTAAGATCCGCCGGTGATGGTGGCAGATGCCAGTGGTGACTAATGCAAACATTAGTTGTTCGTGTGACAAGATAAAAATGTTGTTCCTAGTAGGGATGTGTGTTGGCAAAAATCTGGTGATACGATATGTATTGCGATACAGGGGAGGCGATACGAAATATCTCGATATATCGCGATACTATGAGTAAGACTATATATTGGGATTTTTAAAACTGAATTTAACTGTAGAAAAACTCACATCGTTCTGAACACTTCAACCTGTTTCATACTTTAACACATTCAGTTTTATTACTAGATCTAGTTGATCTACTGGAACAAAGAAGGTGAAAACACCAGCAAACTACCAGTTATACTTAATTTTACTACAAAAATGACTGTCATCGTTAATGGTTCCATTCAAATCCTTAAAAAAACACAAAATTTTTGTTTTGAATATCGATACAATATCGGGAAATAAAATATCACAATATATCGGTGTATCGATATTTTCTTACATCCCTAGTTCCTAATAATTAATAAAGTGATTCTGCCGAATGTGATGGATTTGCGCCAGCGTATTAGTAAGCAGGTGATCTAACTGATATTTCAATTTTTCTGTCAAGGCTGTCGTCCAACGGACTGTTACGGAATATGCTCAGGGTCGGTCACTGCCACTGGACCTCAAATTTTGTCGATAGGGGGGCGGGGCCATTACATCGCATGACATTGGATTACTGTGTGTAAACATTGAGATGTCTTCAGTTGGTTGGTAAATTTGAAGTTTGCATTCTTGAAAGATTAGGGAGATATATAAAATATCGGTTATTGGCCACAACAGCAATATTAACATCAGATATCAATATCTGCCCTAAATTCTCGTATCGGTGCATCCCTACTTGTCACACATTGTTACATTTGGGTACAACCAACAACTTAGAAGCTGGTTCTCGAGCAAAATAACAAATATTAGAATAATTTTTTTGTTGCATAAATATATAAAACATTAATAAAGAAGTAAAAGGCCTGGGCATATTAATAAGTGTGTTGACATAAACAAGGGAAAGGTCAGAACATGAGGTCACCAGGTCGTGTCTATAGAGTGGTCTACACCGGACCACAGTTGGATGTGTAATTATTTCACAGTGAAAACAAGACAAGAATACCTCTTTGGCAACTAGAGCTGCTCAATATATTGGATCACAGTTGGCGTCGCAATATTATTATATCAAAATCCATACCTACGTTATTTCAAGTTACATGGCATTCGAAAAGTGGGTGGACTTTCTACTGTTGGTGTGGATTTTAATGTCTGATATACATGAAATCAAGGAAGGTGGTGAAGACCTCATGATGATGGGGAAAAATCCATAAAAAAGGAATAGTGGGGAAAATTTCCATTACATATTCAGCTATGTTGTAATGGCTTGTTTTGCTAATATTGAGCAGCCTTGCTCTTCAGATAGATCATTGACGTTCATGAGAACTCGAACGCCATCGCCAGATAAAGGTGCAAAGAAATGACTTTAGTCTTGTGGTATCCAAAGTCACGGTAGTAGTGACTGTCTTAGTAAAAGTTTGGCAAAAGACCTGAAGAAAGTGGATGAGACAGACAGCGTTTCATACATCAAAGCTGTTATGGAGAGAAAATAAGACTGATATAGAAGAGATTAGGGCTTCACGGTCGGTTAGCCGATCTATTTGGCTGATATTTACTTTGAGCGATATGTCTTTAGTAGAGCCGATTTCTTCTGTTTAGTAATTGGTGTCTGATGGCTATACAAATGTCAAATCCAGCATATCTCTTTATTTACCTGTTTTGTATATGCAATACTTCTGCTGTGCACAAAATTAAGAATCAAGAGTTGGTCAAATTCAGTGTTCGAAAACTGATTAGGTTCAGAAATGTTGTGCATTCCACTGAATAATATTGGGCCATTTTAGCAGCAAATAAGGTGAAGAAAACGTCCTGATATGGGCCATATTATCGGGCCATAAAATTGACAGGACATATCGGCTGACTATGACCTCTACAAACCGGCGTTGGCAATAGAAAATCCCAAATTGGTACAAGAGATCAAGTTTTAATCGTATTAGCTGGCCTTACTTGAGGATGATGACAGGGAAAAATTAATGTTTTCCCCCAAAGTGCATCAATTGGTTAAATTTTTAATAATACAAATTTGGTTTCATGTGTTTACTACCCAAAATCAATATTGCTTCTCCAGATTTATTTTCTCTATTCTTGTGTTGGACACCCGCCCAAAACTATGAATCGGCTCGGGTTAATTTGCAATCATAAAGATCAGCTAAAACTTCAAGAAGTCGGAATAATTACAATACCAAGATAAAGTTGATGTTGATTTGATACATTTAAAGAACTTTATTTTTTTAAAGGGCAATGGTGTCTACAGCATTTACTTTTTTAATCAATTTAGTTTATTTATATAGTGCCAATTGATAAAAAATATCATTTCAAGGCGCTTTACAAAAAAACAATTCAATCTAACAGATTCAAAATCATTTTAATAGATTCAAATTTTATTGTATTTATCAAGCAATGGCGTTTGGAACCACCAGTAAACCTGGAGTCAGTGATAAATTATTGGTGCTAGTGCTTTTTGAAATTAACGTGTCCCTCAGGTCAATCCTGGAGTTTGTAATGAAAATGTCATTGACTCGTTATATGGGTTCTAAACTTTGTTCCCCCTTCCTTGTTCTAAGAGCTTCTAAAGAACTCGACTACATTTAAGGGTAGAAACTGGGGCTTGCACATCTTTCAGCCATCTTATTGTTTGTCTGAGAGGCATTGTTCTTTGCTGCAAGGCTAGATTGGGGATAGGGACTTGAAGTTGCTTAAGCATGTAGTGGAATGATCTGATGCTAAGGGGGACCATATGCTGCCTAGCAATCAAGCGCCACCCACATACGGATTTAGCAGTAGCTAATGTAAGAGAGATAAAAGCCACAGAGAAGCTCCATCGCAAGTGATGATCAGCACTACGTGATCCACACTGCACTTCCCAACCAGCCTACTCAATCTGGATTTATTTCTCCTCGCTGGCAACTCCGTCTCTGCTGTCTTCTGGCCTGGAGACGGCAGTCACAAGCGCAGGCTAAACCTTGAGATCATTTCATCAGTAAACGTTTGTCTGGTTTTCCAGGGTACTGTGCACCACGACTACATCAAGTACGATTAACAGGGTTGTTAAGGGTCAGCCTGTCTTTGTGATGTCTGGTTCCAGCAGATAGATAGATAGATAGATAGATAGATAGATTGATTGATTGATTTCTGGAGTTGTTTTTGTGAGAAAATGTAGCCTCCGCCAGACCGGAAGTGTCGTAGGGGAAGGGAGACCCATCAGCTCCATCAATAGAGAACAATGGATTTTAATGCTGGATCCAACGCTGAAGAAACCATAAATGTTTACAATTACACAAATGATGGACCTTAACCATACAGCTATGAGCCTGCTGCGCCCCAGAGAGGAGTGGGGGACCAGGGGAAGGATTAATGACCAAAGAAGAGAGATAGAGCTGTGGTGTCAGGACATTCAGTGGAGAGAGAGAGAGACCGACGTTAGCATAAACTCGTGTGCTAACGTCACAGTTCCGTACAGATTACTATCATGTACCAGAAAATAAAAAGACACTAGTATTTGTCAGCTAATATGGTATTGATCCTTGCCAATAATAAACAATAATGAACTTTTCTAAGTTGTCTCAAACTCGTTAATATCCGTTCACGTAACATGGTATAGCACTTTAGAGAGAGAGAGAGAGAGAGAGAGGCAACATACACATTTTCCTGATACCCCTTTTGTACTGCTTATTTGACAACCCACATATCACGTCACATCTAATTTTTGATATTGTTCTTTCAACAAAGTTGGTAATTAGCAGCGTAGACGACAAAGCTTACAATGCCAAGATCCTGTCTGCGTAGAGCTGAACCTCTGATGGATCCGTGACCACGGCGTCTCCTGCCTGCTGCAGCCCCAGAAACAGCCGCCGACAGCGGTGCCGATAAGGCTGTGTGCACTGAAGGAACTATTTTTCGTAGCCGAAGTGAAATCTCGTTGTACAGCCTCCACAAACACCATAATTTAAAATTTTTAAGACAAATGCACCCAATAAAAAACTAGTAAACACACTGACTCTGGATAACACCACCGCTCTACCCGATGACTACCTACTGGCTATACTGAGCTGAGGCAGCGCATAGCATGTGACTTCCTTCCCTTACATCACACGTCCAGATTATGAAACTTTATTATTACATTTTGTGTTATGTACTGTAAAAACAAAAAAAATATCCTCAAACATTTCAAATAGTAATTTTGGACAGCAATTTTATATAATTTATAAATATTTGCCCTGCAATATGCTCTTTAAGAAAGGGTCACTATGTCCGGCTAAAAGTTTTTACTTTGACTTTTCCCGTCTAAATTCCCTTTCCAAAACCTTATATTTTTTGTGTTTTATTATTGTTGTTAAGACTGTAAAAATTAACGCGTTAACGCTGGACAATTAATTTGTAGAATTCAAAAATAAAATTTTCAACGAATGCATAGAATGACCCTCCCTGCTTATCCCACAATTCAACCTGCGATGCTTTCAGTGCTTGTTCGTCATGTCAACAGGATTGCAGACCCAAACTGCATTCATGGTTCCTTGTCAACGTGTCTCATCAGTAGCAGACTGCTTATCGGTCTACGTCACTCGTCTGCAGAAAAAGACGTGATTATCTCATGTGCTGTTGGTTGCTTTGATTAAAAACAACAATCATGCATTCCGTCAACTCGCCCCTTCTAAGGCAAGCGATCAGAAGAAGCGATTGGAACGAGCAGATGATTAAAAATGCGACTATCTTCAGCGATGATTTCACATTATGTAAGCCTTGGCTAATAAACAAGCTAACATAGCTAACCCAACACTGCAGCTGCAAGATAACGGCAAATAATAACCGTGGGAACCAGGGAGTAATGTAAAGGTTCTGTGTCGAACCATTTGCACATGCATCACGGTGTTGATAAACAAATAACCCCTCTGTTGTTCAGAAAATTTCAATTCAAAAATACTTTGTTGATCCCAGAGAGAAAGTAAGTGTTGTTGTAGCTCATACTATTTAATTCTTCAAGGAGTTGTTGTAGATCCTGATGGCTGTGGGCAAGAAGGATCTCCTGTAGCAGTCTGTGTTGCAGCGAAACTGTAGAAGCCTCTGACTGAAGACACTCTGTTGTTGTAGGATATAGTCCCATAAAGAGGATGCTCAGGGTTGTGCAATAATAAACAGTCAGCTTTACTCTAAGAAAATGTTAACCAGTTAGTTTGCCTTAGCAACTGGCTAAAATATGAATATGTTAAAACGGCCACATGTAAATGTGATCGTGGAGTTCAAAACAAAAGTTCCATTCATCTCCCTGTATTTACTTAAAAAAAGAGCAACAGCTTCTGGTTTTGTCGTTTTTATTTACAACCAAAATTTTACTTTTTCAGTCATATTTAGGAGTGTTAATTAATCGGTATTTATTCAGCTTTCCTGTGATTAATTAGGCTAAAATCTTTAACAGTTTTAATCGTTCGTCAGCCCTAATTATTAAGTAGTTGAAAGTGCCATAAAAGAAGTTGGTTTGAAATGAGCTTCCTGCACGTCATAGGGATCGTTCTGAAGCCAACAATCCAGTGGCTAGTATGCAGACTTCTACTATAATGACCTGCTTGTGTTAGTGCTGAGGTAGGGCGAGGGACTAAACCTGGGGCCATTACACTCTGCCGTCCTACTTGATCAACAACATGCGACTCTATGTGCTATTTACAGTCGGGCGTTGTTGTTTTTTTTGCAGGAACAATAACTAATGCAGCAAAAATATTAAATGACTGTACTGTGAAAACAACAGCCATTACCCCAAACGCCCTTACGGGAAACAACTTTACGTAACCCATAATATCCTGCCGAACATGTTTAGCGTAAGGTGGAGTCAAATAAAACTACAGCGAGCATGGAATCAAGCAGTCCTGCTGATCATGTTGGATATATTACAGTTCATCTAACAGACTCTTAACTTGACCACGACCCCAGTCGGGTAAACGGTGGGATTTCTTTAAGAGTCAAAATGCGATATTTGATGATCAGTACTTCTGCTTCTTTTTAGCACAAGGAATTAAAAAGCAGAAATTATTGGCTGCTCCTCTATTTATAAAAAATTTTTTTCCTGTAATTTGATTTCCTAATTTTTATTTGTATAAAAAAAAGAGGAACATAAAGACTGAGGACAGTAGCTCAGCTCTGCAGCCGCATGCTCTGTAATAGTCTTTCGTGTTACGAGTCCTGCAGCTCTATAATTAGCCGGGTTTTTGGGTCGGCTGCAGTGTTGCTACTGAACCAGCCACTTTTGCCAGTCTCTTCATTATGCAAAACATGTTTTGTGCGCATTGGTCTAATTGATTCTGAATGAAGCATACATTATTGATGAGCGAATTAGTCCATCCCTTTCTGCCTGTGTTCCTCTCTGTGTGCAAGAAAGAACTTAATGGTTTATCCTTTTTGTTTTTTTTTATTCTTTTACTTTTATCCCATTTGTGGATGGAGTTTATTACAGGAAGACATGGCAAGAGTTACTCCTTGATGGCTGCAGAGAGGAACTAACACCTTGCTCAATAAACCTGTAATCCCTCAGACCAAATCTCCTTTGCCCTAAGTCACTTTACCTGCACAGACCCTGGAGTTTGCATTTCAACAACAATGATGGTCTGGGGTTTATTTAAGAGTAAAGTTAGCCGAAGCTTATTTCACATCTGTGTTTTTAGGTTTTGATTAAAGCTGTTTCTATTGTAAGAGTTCATCATTTGTCCTTCAGTATATAACATCATAGCATGTTGTAGATTACTGAGCTCTACAGCAGGGGGGGGAAGCCCCAGAAAGATAAGGACCTTTCCCTGTTCAGATCAATAAAGTATCACATTGTCACTATAACCTGGGAAAAGACACCCAAAACACGACACTAGTGGTGCCGGGTGGTACAGGTCCAGCTACTCCAGAAATGTCCCCCTCTTGAACCGGCCGTGCTGAGCCGGTGGAAAGGCGTGTGCATGTCAGCCGCCGATCTCTGAGCTAGCGGCCGACTCTGCTCTCCCCGTAGGGTGTCAAATACTAAGACGCTCTCCTGGTTAATCCTGTGTCACCTCTGTCTCCTCGTCGCTCTTAAAATACCACAACTTCTGTGTGGCAAGTACCAAGTTAAACAGATGTGACATAACATTTTGACTTTTTCCTTATTTTTTTGCTTGGAGAAAGATTCATTTGATAGACAATTTTTGAAATTGATCTGTGTTGGGCCGGAGTGGGGAGCTGATGGCTTGAAAAAACAACAACTTTGTCCTTCTCTGTACTTGACTGAAAGAAGCATTTAACTTTGTTGCAGATTTGGCAATAGAAACTTGCTTTTGGCATTCCTTAAACGACCAATCGATTAGTCGCTGGCCTGTAGATCTCTCACTTGGCTTCAGGAATGCCATCCCATCAATCCCACCACTTTGGAAAAGGCTTTCCTCATTGGCCCCCACTAAAGTGTTCAGGCCCTCTCTGCCAATTATCCGACCACTTTAATTGACACTGCAGTGTTGGACGAAACGGGAGGCTGATGTGAAATTTGAACATGAGCATCAACATCACACAAACCCATTTATGTCTTCAGAAAGCCTCGGTCTTGCTCCTTAAGATTGGGTTCAGTATAAATACATGGCTTTGAACAGTACTGTTGAAGTATATTGAAAGCAGCATAGAGGCATTTCAGATGAAATCTGAATTGACTAATTTGTAGCATTTGTTCTATAGATTCAAAAATATGTCCAGCACATTTTCTATCTTAAGTCCTTTTTTATTAAAAAAAAACTATAAAAAGTGGAATTAGTCCAAATCAGAATCAGCAGCTCAGACCTAAAAGAAAAACTGAAATTAGTATTTTTTTAGGAAATGGGCTAATTACAGAAAACAACACACACTGTTCTTATGTTTTGTGGTAATTCATAAAAGTTAAAAATGTCGGAACGCTGTCAGGATCAGGTTGTGCCATCATTCTCAATGCAGCCGTGATCTATCATCTTGTCCTCACCTAATTTCATTTTGTGCTCATGTGTATTTTTGTGAGTACTTTTGATGATTTATTGAGACAGAAAATCGGTGAAATGCTCCCATCTAACTTTTATATCCAACCTAATTCTGTTGATTGTGGCTCTCCGAGTGGGCCTGCTAACTCCTAGAAAATGTAACAGAGAATAGGACTAGGGATGGGTATCGTTAAGGATTTATCGATACTACTACTCTTAACGATACTCCTTATCGATCCGGTACTTTATCGGTATCCTTATCTGTACTCTTTTTTTTGAAAGACTAAAACAAAAGGCGAAAAACAAATAATGAACTGTAGTTTAAGAATTTTTTTTTAACTTGGATAAGGAAGCTGTTGTTCAAAATATCCAGCATTTATTAATTGTAAGAATAAAATAGCAGGTTAACTGTAGTTTAAGATTTAAATTTTTTTTTTAAACTTTGATAAGAACGAAGCTGTTGTTCAAAATATCCAGCATTTATTAATTGTAAGAATGAAATGGCAAACTTATGTCCATGCTTCACATGTTTGCTTTGCATACAAACATACATACCTGTTGTATCTGATTCAGGGGTTGTTGTTGCTGCAGCACTCAAACGGTCAAACACCGTGCATCTTTCGGTTTGTAGTTGGTGTATTTTGGCAATGTGTTTGGTCAAATTACTCGTGTTCCCGCCTTTGCACGCAAAGCTTTTATCTTTTCCTTCGTTCTGCCATCGTATCTGTAAGGCGAACACACACGTGAGCGCGCAGCAGTCGTCACTCCGTCCCCGCAGCGTGTGCGCTTGTTAAGGAGGAGTGGGCTGCAATACAGTGTTTGGCTTGTGTTTATATCTCCTGCAAAACATGAATACGACCTTAATTTTACCGTTAAGAGGACCGATAAGGCTGAAGCTTATCGGTCCGGGTGGACCGTCAGAATCAGCCCCGGGGCCAATTTAATACCGGGTTTCGGTACACATCCTTAAATAGGACCCAGATCATTTGGGTTGCTTAACCCTATTTACTTATGGTAGATTTTAGAAAATCAATTTCAATTCTTCATTGTCAGCAGGTCTTTAGTGAATCAGTTCCAAAGTTTAATAAATAAAAGCAACATATTGACCAACACATTTTTGGCTCTTGATGCTGATTGTGTACAATTGTAATTTATTCTGTCATTGTTAGGAACTGTCTATAACCTAAGCTGTGCTTTCATGCAAAGATGCTATCATTGTTGATGTATCAAACGCCCTTATTATTCAGAGCTGTTAACTATTTTTATATTTATTTAAAAAAAAAGAACAGGTGTGCCGAAATATGATCAACAGTAACAGTTAATGTTGTCAAAATAAGTCCCGCCACCAGGTCGTCCTCTGATTGATGTTTTCCTTCAGTAACAATTCAGCAGCTGATTGTCTGTCATGGTAACAAAACTGCAGTTTCTCTGATTGTAGTTCTTGCTTTTCTATAATTTTTTTTTCTTCCTCCAAAAACGACTGCTGGCCGAAACGAGATACTGTGGTAACCATACCTACCAAGAAAAGCAGCATGGCATTTAGAAAAACAAAACCAACTTGGTGTGTTACTGCCACCCTGTTGTATAACAATACACCAAGGACACTCGCGAAACAAAATAAAATTATTTTAGTTTTTTTTTTTTTTTTTTTTGCATTTAGTCACTTTAATGACTATCGGAACATCCGCACATATATTTTCCCAAAGTAAAGTCTGTCTTAAAGCAACATGAAGACTGGTTTCAGTAGTTGTTGAGCCGGCAACTGGAGCAGCTTCACATGGGACAGCACTCAGCAGCCCTCTTCTGGCCAGAAACTGCACTAAGCAACGTTGGTGGTTATTGCTCCGTCAGGTCATTTTTACAGTTTAAAACCATCTCAAAAAAAGCAAAATACACCACCTTGTCTGACGGGATCGTTTTCTGCAAAGCCGGTGAGGCCATCAGCAGGCTGTGGCAGGGTTGTTTTACGGCAGTTGTAATTCCACTTTCAACCAGTAGGGAGGATAAGCGGGGAAACAAGTCTTTAAACCATGCCGTAAGAAGTTATTCAAATGTTTGAGCGTTTACTTTGTATGCAAGAACACATGGAAGTTATTCAGTGCAACGCATATGCCCGTTGCATTGAATTGGCACAATAACCTTTATGTATAACACATCTGTGGAATGTGTAATAGCGACACATGCATTGAATTAATTGAGATAAACTGCAGTGCAAGGATAAAGTGTGGTTAACACATATTTGTATACTCCAAGGGCATCTGACATGTTGGGGCTTACGCTTATAGAAAGCATGTTTTCAAGTCAAATTTCCCATTTTGCTTTTTCACCCAATAGCTGTTTAAAATGTATTAATTTTTTTTAGTATGAGAGCCTCGCGCTGAAGATGCATCGTGCAACCAGACTTTTTGTTTTTGAATGCCATCTCCTGACAACACCCATGTACACCTTGTACATGTGACGACAGCAGTGATGGTGCAGGATTGGAACGAACATGTTTCATGAAAAGAACAGAAACTCTACAACTCTAGCTGAATGGTTTCCCCAAAGTCGAGTTTGATCAAATATAATTGATCAGTAAACCTCAGGAGTGTTTCTTTTTTTTCTTTTTTTTGTACTTGCATTCGCAAGGGCGTCAACTGTATGTAACTAAGTCAGACTGCCTTAGTTTTTCTAAAGCAAAAATGCACCAAAATCAGAAATTTGCATCGAGGGAAAAAAGTGAAATTTCCCCCCCAGGGGAACCTACTTGGAACAAACTAACAAACTGAAGAAATAACTTGTCACCAAATATTCTCACCCATCTAAGCTGCAAACGCACGGCTGCCCGTTGTTTGACTTTAGTTTGCACCCTGTAATCTATGAATATATTGATCCCAGATGTGTTGAATGTAGGTAAGCCTATACCCTGTCCTCTTTTGTTTTTAACGAAAATTATTTTAACAACCTCTTCTTTAATATGCAGCAAAGGTTCCCGTCTCCCTGCATGGTGCTGTGTATCAGGACATGACAAGTGAACTGTAAAATCAGCTTTGCAAGTGGTCGCTGACGTCAACCAGCCTGACCAGCTTCAATAAAACCTGAGTGTTTAAAAAAAGTAAATGAATAAAAAATATAGTAAAAATAACCCATAAATTAAAACAAATTGTAAAAAAAAAAACTTAAATAAAACAAAACCTGAGGGTTTTTATGAACACACAGTAAATAGCACCACCTAGCAGAGTATAAAGTTTGATCTGAAAGAGAAATGTATCATGTTTAGTTGGAAGTGTTTTGAAGTCAGAGCCTAAATTTTAATATTTCTTTTTGGTTAACTCTTTTCATTTTTCTTTATTTTTCAGGGAAATGAAGCCAGTTACCCCCTGGAGATGTGCTCACATTGTAAGTAGTAAAATTTTAATCTAACTTGAATTTTTTGTGTGTGCATAATTTCTGATTATTTTACAGCTTTCAAAACTTGTATTTCAACATCTGATTGTCAAGATTTTAAAGATTGCTTTTCTCGGACGAAAGGACAATTTAACAAAACACAGATTATCATGTGTAGTTTGTTTACCTATAGTTTCCTCATTACTTGACCAACTTACCACTTTACCTTTTTTACGTTTTTTTGTTTGTGCTGCATTAAACGGCAAGTGTCCTGAGGGATGAACAATATATTGTCCTTAACATTAATATCAAAGCCACAACAGCAATATCGATATCGGCCCAAATTTCCATATTGGTGCATCTCTAAGGGGCTGTTTACACGTTTTTCAGCAAAACGGAGGTTTTTCTCTCCGATTCGGCCTCTCGTTTACGCGACAACGGGAAAACGGGGGGGGGCGAAAACGCATCTTTTGGGAAACGGCTTCCAGAGTGGAGAGTTTTGAAAACGCTGGGTGATTCATTGTCGTGTAAACGCAAGCCGGAGAAGTTTGAAAACGATGACGTCACTGCCAGCCACCTACGGACTTGTTGCACTTGCACACTCCGCCTTTCTACAGAAAAACAACAATGGCGGATCCGATCCAGGTATGCTGTTACTACTGATGCAGCTCCTGAAGTAATTTGGTCTCTGTAAGCAAAACTTACAGATCATCAGGCTTCTATGCAATCGCCAATGGAACTGCATACAATATGTGCGTCAAATAATTAATACGTCTTTATTTAAGCGGAGAACTACAAGAAGACCGCCATTGTTAGTTAAGAAAAGTTTCTTTTCCGGGTCGTGAGGGGGAAACCTTGGAACACTGTATACACGGGGCACACTGCCATCTAAAGGCCAGGCATATGTACTACATCGTTTTCCATCGCGCGCCATGTTGTGTAAACACAGTGCGTTTTCACCCGCGTATTCAAACAAAAACTGCACCGTTGTCGTGTAAACAGCCCCCAAGTGTCCCCTAAAAGATTACAGGCATAGAGAGTCTGAATGCAAGCTGTTTAAATAAGGAGCTAACATTTATTATGGTTCTTTGCTAGCGCATTTTGCATACACTGATATTGCAATAACAATGACCATCTATATGGTCAATGCAACTGTGATCAACTTTGGTAGCATTTTATTAGTATAGTTAATACGTTTTCTTTTAAAGTCGTCTTTTCGGTAAATGTTAACTTCTTCCAAAATATCTGGGTTGTTTCAAGCATCACTAATGAATAAATGCAGACATTTTACAACCCAGTTAAATCAATTGTTTTAAGAAATGAAAGCCAACCTTCCTTTCTTTGCCTACTCCAGCTGTTGCATAACTTCACACAGCAGACTGACACTCTGCTATTCTCTCCATATCAGCAGAACACACAAACCAATGTAATATTGTTTTATTGTCTATCATCATGGCCCCAGATGACTATGTAGTCAAATTTTGCTCCCACACTTAAAGCAAACGTTGTCCCTTTACTGCTGTGCTTGATTGTAGAATCTGTGCTCGTTTTGAGGGATTAATGAAGTTTTCACGATTTATAGAAACTGTAACAAGATTCTGTTTGCCTTCCTTCCCATGAGGTGTTCTATTAACCAAAGAACAAACTGTAGGTATGCTGATTAGAACTGTAAAAGATATCTGGATCGTTGAGTTGTCGAGTAAAGCTAAGGAAATTACATTTTGGTTGACCGTCACCCTCTGTCTTAAATAATTGGTAAAATATACAAATTGCTGTTGGCAATAAATCAATCAAGAGTTAAGGTGGTTTAACACAGCTAATCTCACATTTTGGCTTTTCCAAACTCAAAACGCCCCTTTGAACGACTCCCACAGTCAGAGATTATTCAACCCCTTCACGACCAGAATCTTTACTTCCAGGTAACCGTTTAGCGCCCCTACTCTGGGACAAAGGCCTCCTTAAAGTGTAACTGAACCCCCTGAAAAATCATAACCCTGCCCCCAGACAACATTTGAAAATTCTACAAAGTGGGCGGTGCCAGGAAGAACGGAGGGGTATGTCTGTGAGACCATGGCTGCTGTGACAGTCAATCCCTGTGACGTAAAGATGTACCGCTCTCCACCAATCACAAAATTCAAATGCAGTAGCACCCTTCAACCCTAAGGGGGCAGCACTAAGACGTTTTTAGACCAAAAAGTGTAGAATTAAACAAGTTTACACCAAAATGTAAAAAAAAATCTCAGAAACTGAAAGACTGCATTGGTAAAGACCCATTTATACAGTTTAGAAGCAAAAAAAGTTGTTTAGGGGTTTAGTTACTCTTTAAGATTCTCTGGTTTACATGCTGCCTTTGTCAAATCCCGCTTAAGCCTCCGCTTCCTCACAGACTACATTGCATTTTCACGCAAACTTTTTAATTCGTAATTGAAACTAAAGCTGGGCTAGAATTCAAATCCCACTCAGAATTGCAATATCAATGCAACTTTTTGTCAGTTACTGCCTGGATGCAATGTTTGGGCGACTATAGTACTGATGTCATGAAGTCAAACGCTCCTTGTTGGTAATATATTTGGTCGTTTAGATGGAGTTTGATTGTGGTTATTTGTTTCCCACCTTATACCATTCTTTGTTACGGAGAGAGGCTAAATACCAAAGATGGTGGTCGTCAATTTGTGTGCTTTGAAAATATCTGTTGATTGCAAAGCAATAATCAACTATTCAGATTTAATTTCTCTAATATTGTGCAGCTTTGATTGAATCCATATGGCACTTCACACACTGCCAGAGGAAGCAAAGCAGCAACAGAGCATCACTGAGCCATCACCATGCTTCACTGTAGGCATGGTATTCTTTACAGATACCACCAATCCATAGCAGTTTGCCAATTCACTATTTAATCTGGTAATTGTGATATGTGCCCAGTCGATAGCGGTTCACAAGTGTTCAAAACCAATTATTTTCCATAATAATTAGGTGGCAGAAACCTAAAAGTCCGGCGTGTAGTCTAGACAATTTACCGGACGGAGTGGCGGAAACAAGATGGCGTCTGCTAGCGTTTCAGCCCTGCAGCGTGAAATGTAGGACTAATATGCTCCTGTCCTTTTTAATTATAATGAAAAATGATTAGTGAATCGACACAAGGCTACTACTGCACAGGCCCGTAAGTTCCCGTTTTTATGAATTGCCAAATTTCTTGGTAGTTTTGAACAAGTTGGAGGTGATTTGTGGTTTTGGGCCAGTAGCGGCGTACGTCTTGGAGTTTAGTATGTGCCTTAAGGTCTTTGCACACCGGGTCTGATGCGAATAAACGACACGAAATTGCGAAAAATCGGAGGCCGATAATCGTCGTATTGTGTATGCACACCAGACGCGCTGCGAAATTGCGAATAAATTATGAAGATTCTATTAAAAAACGTAATACAGCAAAACTAAAAATGGATTCAACATCAAGTGACGACGACATTGTGTTGATGATGATGATGGAGAAAGAAAAGAAGAAAAGAGCGCATTGGGTACATCTATTCTGGAGAAGAGAGGAGAGTTTGGAGAGTAAACAGCTACTTTGTACACATTCAGTACGTTTACATGCACAGCTAAATCGAGCTTTTTGTAGTAATCGGACTAAAGACTTCCCTCCTGCAGCGAGCTGAGTCCCAGTTTCAATGTCCATCAGAAAATCGAATTATTAAATGAAGTACGTTCCACTCCCTGACGATAGATGGCGATATGCGCTCCTACGAGTTAGCCTAATAGCGGTTAGCTTCCAGCTGCATTCAGGCAGTAAACTGAGGCTGCCGGGAGTGAAGCACACGGAGTTACAGCAGGATATTCACAGTAACAACGCATCGCCTCTTCGTAAGTCCAAACATGCACTGATTGGCCGCTTACGTTTGTCTTAGATGCCATTTGCCTCTTATAACACTACTGTTGTTAGTGCTGGGTCGGATTTCCGGCTCTCCAAACTTCCCGAGGGGGGTGAGTGCGGGCGGGGCCGTGGGGGCTGGTTGCAGGGTAGTCCGATTTGAATCGCATTATCCAGCAAGAGAAGCCGAGCTTCTGAAACTCCAGTTCGATTCGATTCCAGCCGGACTAAGGTGTATACATGCATTTTAAAAGTCTGATTTCAGTCGGACTAAGGCAATAATTCGAATTTCTCTTGCTGCATGTAAACGTACTGACTGATTTACTTACCATCTTCATATCCAAGTTCTTCAGCAATGGATCGCCACACATTATCCTTATAATCGTTGTCCTTGTAGTTTTTCTCTTTTTTTATTAAAGAGACAGGGGTGCTGGGACACAAAAAGGATCAGACGCTCAGCCATGGTGTAGAAAAAAATAGTTCAATAAAAGTGACACTTCAGTTCGCGACTCTCGGCATCGACGCCATCACCACGCCTTCTGATTGGTTAAGTGTTTATCTGTCGGATACGCGTTTTAAAAAATCGACCTCAATCCGAAAAAATAAAACTTGAAAAATCGCAGGATGGAATTTCGTCAGTGGTGTGCACGTCCCCATTGACTTGACATTGATTCGAAAGAAAACACTGACGTGCTAATTAATCGCACGAAAGAAACGGGCCTGGTGTGCAAAGACCTTTATGGTGGAAACTAACAGGTCTGTGGCTGTAGCCATTACGTCTTGCTACAGGTCTTATCAGTGTTTCAACCACCTGCCTCTTCTTTCTCTTTCTGCTGCCTCCAGGTTTCTCTTTAAGGGACTTTTCTGTCTTTTTGAATCGTTTCCCTTGTTTTTGCAATTTAATGATCTCTCCTCTGAACCTTCTGGACACTTCTCTTGACCATATTGCTAACATGCAGCGAAACGCTACAGACGAGTCCAGTCCATTTGAGGTGGCCTTTCCTCAAGCAGTGCTGAAACAACTTTCGAAGCCCTTCATTTGTAGTTGTGTCTTCCTCTGCCGAGAGGCAGACAGTTCTGGCCTTCTCTTTGTGCTGCGGGATAAACTTTTTACAGTTGGTACAGTTGGATGCTGTTAAGAACTGGACTATTTATAAAAATTTTTTTTAAAAACTACACCGCTGCCTGTGTTTTAACGAGCACAGAGACGGTGACTGGTCCCTCTGTGGTGTAGGTGGTCTTTGGGGGACTGCAGCATGTTATAGATTGACCTCATCAGTCGTTGTCATTTTTACATCAGGGCTTTGAACATCGCTGCAGAGAGTTTTAAAAGGTATGTAGGAGGCAGAGGTGTGGAAAAACATCCTTTGTTCTCTCAAAAGGTAATCTCACGCTATAACATTGACAGTGAAGGAGCTGAGTTATTCTACCAAACGATTTACGATTATTAAACTTAAACTGTTTTTTTTGTTTTTTTTGTAGCTTTAGGAGTTATATAAAGCTAATTAATTTATATACATATGATTCCATTATAGATTTATGATGCCACATACAGTGCAGCACCTTGCAGAATTATTTATACCACGTTTTCTTAATCTACATCTTTATCTGTGAAGGCCTTAGAAATATAAGGGAGAGAAAATCCATGTAGAAACAAAGACCAATTCTGAAAAATGGAGTAGCGCACCAGAAGGCTCGGGGGGTAAAGCTGGGTTTGGTTATCCAGCTTATGATCGCAACCAGAACTTCCGTATGAGCTGTGCAGATTGGAGCGGCAAAAAGAAAGCCCAAAGAAGTTCCTGTTTGTAGAGGACGCAGCAAATGTATATAGAAGGTTATCTGGTCAGATAGAGGGGGGCGAAACATTAAACACTAAGAACACTGCATTGAGGAAGATGATGGCTGCACATAACCCTGAACGCGCCATCCCCTTGTTAAAAAAATCCCGTGGTGGTGGCACCATTATCATGTGGAGGACTTTTTTTTTCTTTTTTTTTTCTCCAGCAGGTAGCTGGAGAAAAGTCAGTTGCTGCGATGATTGATGGAGCTAACTACAGGTTTATACTGAAAGAAAACCTGTTGGCGGCTGTAAAAGGCTTGAAGCTGGGGTAAAGGTTTACCTTCAAACAGAACAGTGATACAAAACATACAACCTGAGCAACGACAGAAGGGTTTAGATCAAAGCATATTTGTGTGTAAGATAGGGGTGCAACAATCCGATATTGGGATCGGATATCGGCCGCGATACTGACAAAATATCTGGATCAGGGATCGGAAAGATGAACAGATCCACCGGTCGATCCAGGCTTTTTTTTTTTTTTTTCGTCGCAGCAGAACCTATGTCATTCGTCAGCTTCAGGTGTGTCGCATGCTAGAAGCAACATGGAGCGAGCCAGAGGGTCGGCTGTGTGGAGATATTTCACGCTTGGCACGCCAACTAGTTCGTCGGCTGTTTGCAATGTCTGCAAAGTAAATGTTTCGAGGTGAGGTGGTATTACTGCAAAGTACAACACTACCACTTTAATCAAGCACACAGAAACACTATGCTAAGGAGCACGCTAAATTCCTGCACCTCAGCAAAACAAAAGGAGCGGGTTTCATAAAGGAAAAGAAAAGTCTTGGTTATGTTTAGTTAGTAAAGTCTTGTACCTTTAGTCTCTTCAGGTAAGGTATAAGGTGGAGGGTATACAGTTTATTATTAATTTAACAATAGTATCGGATCGGTATCGACAGATACACAAAGCCCAGGCATTGGTATCGGGACTGAAAAAGTGGGATCGGTGCACCCCTAGTGTAAGAATGTTCCAATCAAAGTCTAGTCGTAAACCTAACTGTGTTGTTCACAGAAGCTTCTTTTATGTTTAAGAACGGGCAATAAGTTTGGTCTCCTGTTGGTTGTGCTGTTAGCAACATCTAAACATCGTGCTACAGAGTACACCTCAGGGACTAAATGCAAATTCGCACAGCAATGATTTACTTCACAAATTTGAAAAGTTATTTCCCGTTCAACGTCACATCGATACTCTTTGTGTTGGTCCATCGCATCAAATACAAATAACATCTGTTAAAGAGCAGGTTGGAGGTTAGAGTGTGTGAGTAGATTTGACCTCTACCATACCAGAAGTGACGTAGGTAGAGACCTGTCAGCTCGATCAATAGAAAACTGGGTTTAGAATAAACTTTAAATGTTTACAACTGCGCACCCCAGAGAGCAGAGCGAGACCAGGGGGAGAGTTGGTGGCCAAAACATTATTAGCCTAACGTTATTAGCCTTGGTTCTGCAAGCTAGCTTTACTGTTTCTTTGACAACCCACATATCGCATGCTTCTAATCTTTGATATCATTCTTTCAACAAAGCTGTAATTAGCCGTTATTAGACGACAAGACTTAGAACGCACAATCCCGTCTGCGTAGAGTTGAGCCTCTGATCGAGCCATCATCGTGTCTCCCGCCTATGGCGGGTCCAGAAGAAGCCGCTGACGGCGGTCCTGATGAGGTTGTATGCACCGAAGGCTACGCCTGGTGAGTCGCACCTGATCTTAGCTTTGGTATCTCATGTTACCCCTACTTGCCACCGAACGCGTAAGCGGTGCGTAACATCTGCGAAGCGTAATAAGCAGCTTATAGCCGCCGTAATAGTTAATGGGTTAGTTTCCAACAGGGCACGAAGCGGTGCAATTAGGACGCGTCCCAGAAGCGTTGTCGTGGACCTCTTCGAAATTTGCGTGGCTATGCTATCATCTTATTTTCTTCCGGGTATTGGGAGTGGATGGTAAGTTTATAATAGTTATTAACATTTTTGAGAAAAATGAACGCCATCCAAAACTAGTGAATACACGAAGTCCCTAACTCGACTACTCGACCCGATGACTACCTACTCGCCACGCCTCTTTTTACATCACACGTCCAGATTATGAAACATTTTAATTAAGATTTCTGCCATTATGTCTCGTAAACTTTAAAATACCCTCAAATGTTTCAAATATGTATTTTTGGACATTTTATATGCATTTTATAAAATATTTAACCTGCAATATGCTATGTTTGTGTGCCTAACATGCAAATGTTCAAGAAATAAGCCATACACAATACGATTTTGAGAGTGATTTGTCTCAGTAAAGTGAGCAGGGCTGTGAAGAGAGCAACACTGGCTCGTCCATACTTAGCAAGGGGACGGGACCTTGGTCGCCCTGGCCTTTCAGGCATCCATTCCCCCCCCCCCCCCCACACACACCACCACCACCCTGCACAGAGAGGAGTGAGGGCGCTTCAAATGATGCATGACTGTACACTTAACCAAACAATGCTCTGACCATTTTGCTTGTAGGTTTTTTTTTTTTTTTTGTTTTTTTTTATGATATTGGTTCTTTTCACGAGTTTATCTTTAACTACAGTAACTGGCCCTGTTTTCCTGTTCTGCTAAATGTGCTGTATGAGCATTGAATACAATATTTGAAGGTCAATTAAATCACCAAATTTTACATTTTTCCTTATAGGGTAATATTAGATGGCTTAGATTTTTAGAGTGAGCCTGTAAAAATTTTAAATATTGAAGGCATCCATAAAAACAACTAAACTACTATTTAACTTTTTTTTTCTTTTGCGTATTAAGGATCTTTCTTTGATTCAGAAAATATTTTCTAGCCTTTTTATCATGTTTCTTGGATATCCTTCTGTTTCCTGTGTGCTTTTGACTTTCTTCCTCTGGCTCTCCAATCCAAGCCTCACTGAACAGCTGTTCAACTTCTCAAATGCTCAGACAGACGGGCCCCGACTGTGAAGAAATTAACTCTGGACTGCAGGTTGGAGAAATTCGTCCTTCTGCGGGTTACCGTTCTTAAAGCGACGTGCACCAGTAAATGCCTGCTCCCAGTCACCTGAATTTGCCATCAGGCGCCCCTCAGCTCTGTTTACTGATGTCAAATCGAGGTGAAGCACAAATAAAATATATTTATCTGGTTGACTGATATCATGAAAAAGGTGGAATTGTTGAAGGCCTGCAGTACTGTACAGTTACTGACAGAATTTAATAGCCTGCTAGTAATAACATGCACATTTTGAAATAAAAGATGCACTTTCACACATTTTCAGCACTCACTTTGCTTAAAAGCATTGCCCACTCACAGGCCCCCTGAATGCACGGTGCTCTGACAGAAAGGCAGCAGCAAGCTCTGGCCGCGTCCACCCAAAATAAAAATAAACAGCAGGCAGCTTGTTGGAGTTCCTTGTTGCTAGGGGTTTCCCTGAGGGCGGGGGGGGGGGGGGGGTTTCTGATGACGGAACAGCTATAAATACATGACATCAATGGTGTGCCCTGCTGTGTCCTCAGTCCGGTCCAGGCGAGCGAAACTGTATGTTTACCAGAGCGGTCGACACAATCAGGCTAATGCACAAAGTGCCAGAGCTGTAGTACACAATCCAGGTTATACAGCCTCGTGTCCCCACTGGCCTGAGATAAGACTTACCGTAGTTAGTGTTGCAGGGTGTTTGTTGCTTTATTTAGCCTCAGAAATGGCCTGATTCTAAAATCCAGGGTCTGTTCAGTTCAACCCTGTTCAGGCCAACTTAAACCAATCCTTTTTGTTTGAGTTTTAACCCCTAGAACAGTTTAAACTGCAGCATGTGGCCAGTAAAAAAAACGATATAGATGCATATTTATATACACGTACATCGCTTTAAAGTGTTTTGAGTTGATGAAATGAAAGATTTCAACCTCCATGAAACTGGCTACCTAGTCTGGACCAAAATATATGCTCTGAAAATGGGACTATGGCCTCAAATCAATATTATATGTTCAGCAGTTGACCGCGATAACGATAAATGGACGATAACTGCCCCACCAACTTTTTTTTCCTTCGTCTTCTAGATGGGGCTTTGGCTTCTTTTCCTCCTTGACCAGCCCTCAGATCCCCCCCCCCCCCAATATTCAACGTCCCGTCGTTGCCTCATTTGAATACTGTGGATAAAATTGTAAAGGAAGCCGTAGGAGAGGGGAATAATTTTTTTTAAATGCGTTTTTTGAAGAAAAAAAAAATTAACCATTAATAGTTGCATGGTTTGGGTGGAACCGTTTTAAGGTTTTGCCTTTTGAATATGTTTTTGAGTTGTCATGTTTTTTTATATCACTAATTTTGGCATACAAATCAGCTTTCCAATACAGGCAGTAGGCCTGTGTAACATCTCTAATAAATGGCTTCAACCAGCATTTTAATCTAGGCTTTGATTCCCACTCCTTTCTGTATTCCTGAGAGTTCAGTTTAGACTGAGACATGACGACTGTCAAACAACTCTCACAAAGAGGCGCACACACCCACGGTGGACGAGGTGAGTGACTGAGATGTGAGTGAAATCTGATTTATTAAGTGTGCTGTCGTTTTATTTTAGACAAATTTTGGAAACATTTTTGCATTTACATGTAAGCGTGGGCAGGATCAGCCAGCGGCGGCTTTGAGCGTGTGCGATTTATCAGCATTCTGGATTCAGCGTGGTAAATATCTGCTCTCTCCAGTTACTGCTTCAAAGTCTTCACCTAGAATATGACTGAGCCATGATGAATGGTAAACATCTCATACATGAGGGGGAAAACGGCCAAAGTAGTGATTCCAATTGAACTCATGATAAATCACAATCTTACTCCTTTTTTTTTAAATCCTAAAAAACAATACAAAAATTGACCGTCCTAGCTTCTATCCTAGAAATGGAAACCCTGTAAAAAAATAATTCAGTTGTGTACCAGTGGATGACTAATTAACAATTGAGAAAGTTGGTTGTAAAGGTATCGATAATTATTGATAACGATAAATGTTTACATTTATTTCAAGTGCAGCCCTGGTTATGTAATGCTATTCTTTAATTACTAAACTACTAATAACAAATTTTACTAAACTAGTTGTAATAAATAATTCAATTCAACCCTTTATTCGAACACATTTTTTACCTTAACTGAAAGTTTTTAAGAAACAAAATAAATCAAGAGATCTGAGTGATATCAGTAAATACTGATAAACATACAGAAAACGGTTATTAACCATTATGTTATTGATTACATTTTTGAATTGTTAATCATTTAAATTGAAGGCTTATCTTGATGCTTTTATGCATTTTTAACTTTTTGTGACTCTGTATTATATTAATGGCTCAGACATTTGGTTTAATTTGTATGCAAAAACGAGCCAATGAAGCCGATTTTGATTCAGGGCAGCTGCTAAAGCTAACCAGCTCTACTAGAGTGTAGACGGCAATCAGAAACATTGGAGCCCAGTGCAGTGACTGAGTGCTGAAGCCAGCAGGTCTTTCCACCCCGGTTTGTATTTTTGAAAGCGTTTTCGCTTCTGAGGACGTAGGGGGATGGGGGGGCACTGCATGGAATAATGGAATTATCGTCCAGCCCTGCCCCATAATCGACAATCTCTCAATTGGCTGCTTCTGAGTAGCTGCAAGGGATTTTTTTATATCACAAATGATGCAGTTTGTACAGTACAATACACACACACACACACATAAGAACACTGGATCCTTCACACATCCCATATTTACAGCAAAGTTCCCTGGACAGTCTTAAAGTCTGGAAATGTGTGTGTGTGGGGGGGAATGTTTCCAGTCTTGAATCCTTATTTTGTTTTTAAATGGTAAAGATGTGATTTTTAAGTATTTTACACACTCTGGACTTAATTATCAGCAAGGGTTTAAATATTTCCAACATCTCTTTAATTAATATTGCGTTATCTGACCATTTCTGTATTTTCTTTGAAAGTAACATCTCTGCTAAATTATCCAGCCACAGTAAGACCACTATAAAAAAGCGTTGTCTAGGGGACAGCTCAGTGGAAACTTTTAAACGTATTTACCCTTCCACTGCATCCCCCTCATCTCCCAACTCAAACTCAGTAAATAAGTTGGTAGATAATTTCCTTGCGAAAATCTCAGACATCATGGATTCCATTGCTCCAACTAAAGTGAAAGTAGTCTCTGGTAGAAAAAAAGTCTCCGTGGGCAAGTAATCCACTGGTACGTAGTGAAAAAGAGTGTCGACACGCCGAGAGAAAATGGCGGAAAACTCTACTCCAGGTTCACTGTGAGATCTACAAAGAGAGACTGAATAGATATCAGCTAACTATAAAAGATGCTAGGGAATCGTTCTTTTCTGAAATCATCAACATAAACATTAATAATGCACGGACCCTATTTGCAACGTTGGAAAGACTAACTAATCCTTTAGTGACAGTAGCCCCTGAACTAAACTCTACCAGGGCCTGCAATGAATTTGCCAGCTTTTTCACTGAAAAGATTCTAACAATTAGACGGTCAATCTGTACCTCAATATCGAACCCACAACCAGTGCCATCCCCAATCAACAACAATGTAGAGAAAATGTCTGAATTCCACGAATTAAACCAGAACAGCCTTGAAAAAATCATTATCCAATTAAGCTCCTCCTCCTGCTATCTTGATATCCTACCCACAGCTTTTCTAAAGAAGGTTCTTCCTGTTATTGGTTCTGATCTTGTTCAAATAGTGAACTCATCCCTGCTATCAGGTGTCTTCCCTCAGGCTTTAAAAACAGCAGTTATTAAACCACTGCTAAAAAGGAAAAATCTGGACAACACATTAATGCAGAACTACAGGCCGATCTCTAATCTTCCATTCATCAGTAAGATTATTGAAAAAGCTGTGTTTCAGCAGTTGAATAGCTTCATAACACTGACAAACCGTTTTGATGCTTTTCAGTCTGGTTTCCGTGCTCACCACAGCACCGAGACTGCCCTCGTCAAAGTATTCAATGACATCCGCATAAATACAGACTGTGGAAGAACCACAGTGCTGGTTCTGTTGCACCTCAGTGCAGCATCTGACACTGTTGATCATG
>OY747711.1:40268913-40296413 GCA_963556495.2 Valencia hispanica
TTCCCGCCACCACAATAACGTACACTGTATCATGTTGTGCGACTGCAATAACTGTCCCCTGTTAAACACAACAGCTGAAATGTGGAGTCATGAATTGAGCAGTCAGAATTTACCTCAACGTTTTTCTAATGGTCATGCGAGGGATCTTCTAAGTCCTATTAATAACCAGTATAAGACAATCAGTGGGCCTTATTTAAGACTTGCCTCTGTAGTAAATCCACCATATCCACTGCCTTAACATTGAGTTTTTCTTTGCTCTGCTTGATGCTGTGTGGTTCTCAGATGCTGGCAGACATGAAACTTGTTGGATTGAGACTGAGAAGGGGGACTTGGGCTGCGAAAAGGCAGCCGTCTATGCTGTCATGTATAATAGATGTACCTCCACTCTTGGCAGCTTCTGCCATCAATAAGGGACCTGGCCACTGTTGCTCACAAGTTCTCTGCTCTATAGCCGTATCAAATTCTTTTTTGTCAAATATGTCACAGCCCACATCTGTGCTTCAGTAGATCTCTGACCTGATGGTGTCACACAATAAGGACGGGGTTAGCTTTGAAAGAAATCCATTTCTACATATGGATTTAATTATACAGACTAATCCACTGGTTTTTGCCATTACGGATTCATTAAATCATGGGTAAAATGTTCTAAAAAACAAAAAGGAGTGGTCCATAGTAATAATAATCATAATCATAATAATCATAATCATCATTAGAGATGTGTATTGAATCACGTGATACGAAATGTATCACGATACAGGGAAGACGGTATGATATATATTGCAATACTATGAGTAAGACTATATTGTGGAAAAAAAAAAAATTATAACTTAATTTAACTAAAAAAAGTCACACTCCAACCTGTTTCATCCTTAAAGCTGCAGTCCGGAGAATATGGCCTGTACTTGTATAACGCTTTATTTAGTCCCTGAGGACCCCAAAGCACTTCACACTACATTCAGACATTCACCCATTCACACACACGTTGTTGCTTCAGCTACCCTGGGGCACACTGACAGAAGCGAGGCTGCCGAACACTGACCACCACCAGTAGACAGAAGGGTGAAGTGTCTTGCCAAAGGACACAACGACTGAGGCAGACAGAGCAGGGGCTCAAACCGGCAACCCCCTGGTTACAAGGCGAACTCCTAACTCCTGTGCCACAGTCGTCCCTTATATATATTTAATATTAGAGAACGACCGATGGTGGGTTTGGCTGATTGTAGTTGCTCTGAAAAAGGCTAATAGCCGATTACTTGGCCGATAGTAGTGAACAACAAATAGCGTATAGCCGATAGTTATTCTTAAAAGGCCAATAACCAATACTTATGTCACATGTTTTGTTGTTGCATGTACAGTTGTGGGTTAAATGAATGCTAGAAGTGGAAGCTGGCTACGTCAGTGAAGTTCACAATTTGAACAGCTCACAAATTTTATTTGTTCCCCGACCACAATAACAGACGGACTATGTCAAAATAGATTAATTCAGCTTTTTACTCTTGTATTTTTACTGTGCTTTAATGCATAAATAAGACATGTTACTTGGTGTTGTGGAACCCCCTTGTATCACACCTTACGAGTGAGTGGAGATTACTCAGGGACTGGCCGCGTATGCTGGCTAGTTCTAAGGTTGAAGCTAGCTCGCGTAGCAAAGTCAACACTCCCGTAAGGGGACTGTCCACCGCCCAGTTCTCACGCGAACTACTCAAGTACTTAGCTATATGCAATTTTCTGAAATTTAAACTCGCGACTGACACCATGTGGCCAAAAAACGGAAATGCTCTCCCTTTCTGCTCGCTCTCGCAGCACGCGCTCGTACGCCGGTCGCTCTCAATCTTTGATCTTTTTCGGGCACTTGGCAGAGTTATCTGAAACATTTAACATGAACGCGCTTGACCTCACATCCGCAGACAGCGCGGGAAAAATCCGACCCGACAGAAAATAGAAAAAATTGGATACAGGCTTAAAGGTGCACCCACTGTGAGCTGACAAGGTGTCAGTATGCTCATCAGGAGATGTTTGAGGCATAAATGGTCAAAAAGGCTATTGCTACATTTATTTTTGGGACAAAGTTGCATCTAGCCTCTTTAACTAGCAACTAATTAGTTGTTACTGCTGTCGGCGCTGATGCTATTAACCTACCGATTAATCGGTCGTTCTCTATTTAATATATTTATGTATCAAAGTTTTAAAGATCTTTAAAATATTAGGGTTCAAAATTGATAAAAGGCTGGTGCTCCACAACCTTTGTTGTTCTTCCTAAGTCCCGCCTTCCTCCCATAGACCCCTACGTATTTCACTCGGTCTGCCGAATTTTTCTTTTAGCCAATAGAACTCGAAGTTTCCGCCTTGGCAGCTGTCAATCAATTTGTACAAATCTGTGATGACGGGGCCACGCACACAGGCAGCGCCTGTTTAGTCGCCATATTGTTATTGTCCGTAACAAAATACAATTGGGTGATGGTCGGTTCCTCTTTGACCCGCTGTGACACCACAGGTGATGTGGATGCACATTTGTTGAGGTGAGGCTAGAGGGAGGGGGAAGCAATAAACTGTAGATTCAAAAAAAAATCTCGCTTTGTCAGAGACTCCGGACAGCAGCTTTAACACATCCAGTTTTATTACTAGATCTAGTTGATCCACTGGAACGAAGAAGGTGAAAACAGCCACCAATTACCAGTCATATTTTTGTCATCATTAATGGTTCCCTTCAAATTCTAAAAATAAAATAAAAACCGAAGCATTGCTTTTGAATACGGATACAATATTGTGACATAAAAGATCACAATATATCGATATTTTCTTACATCCCTAATAATCATGTAGCCAAATTGCTGAAGTCACTTTATTTTTAAAGGCAAAAAAGTGGTTATATAATTTGTATATTTTAGTAACATTTTTTTCCCCCATTCAGGCTGATTTACAGGTGATTATACAAAAAAGGGACCACTATAGTAGTCCCAAGTTAGTCTGCTCCTCAAACTAGCATTTCACATATTTGCAAGAGCGTGGGAGCACAGTCTTGTTGCCGACCAGCTGGGCGGAACGCTTTCGTAGCCGATGCGCATCGGAAGCGCTCTCTGTGGGAAGGGACGCATGCAGAGTAAAACGTGTATTACGCTAGGCGCCACTTGCACATCCGGTGGAAGGCAGGGGTATACCAGCTGACCCCTGCTTTAAGACAGCAGAGGCATGCCTATTGAAAATGTTTTTTTTTTTTATTCGTATTCCAATTAAATGAAGATTTACATCAAAATGGCAAGACCTATAAAAAAAGTAGTCATGTTAGTCCCGATCAAAAGTTTAAGACCATTTAAATTTAAATGACCAAAAAAATCAGCCTGTTTCAGTTTAATCGTTGTTTTCAATAAATTGCCTACTCAAAAAATGTTTTCTCACTCCCATTTCTTCTTCTTGCATATTGAAGCTCTACTTGGCACTTAAACATGTGATTTATCCCCATACTTCCTGGTATTTGCTAAGAAGTACTTTTCAATTAAAATGTCAAGAAATTGAACAGCGGGGGTTGGAAGGGAGCATTTTTGTTGTTATGTATCATGTTAGCAGCAACATCTTCTTTTCCCAGGACCTGTCCACTGTTTCAGTGCTGTCCGCGGGGTCCTCCCCAAGCGCAGCACAGCTCATGTTTACCAGATGTCAGCCCAAGTGTAGCTTTAAGAATGAAACAAGAAGGGACATTTCCTTCATTCCATCCCGGTGGCGACTGTGTGGCAGAGAGCATCGTACTCATAGCTGGCAGATTAATTTCTGTGTATGACAGGTGGCAAACATCCCATTGGTCAAACTGACACAAAAACTATGAAAACGCTGTGCATAGAGTTCTCTATTATATGGACAGTAGAAAAAAAAGACTGGCGTATCGACTTTAAGTGTCTTTGAATTATTACTTTGAATAGAAAATAATACTTATTTTCTAAGAATATAATTTCATATTTTTGTGTCATTTTTGTCCTGTATGACTTAAAAAGGGAGCTATTATTGTTAAAGGTTTATTTTCTAATATAGAAGATGAATTATTTCTATTTAAATTTTAAAGTCATTTCTGTAATGGTTGACTTTTAAAACCTGATCTGAAGTTTAATTTTTCATTTTAACCACATAGAGCAGGAATACTTTAAATGTTAAAATCAAAAGTTTTCTTTAAGTAAACAGAATATTATTGTTTTAAGGATTGGACCAAGTTTCCTCTTTTTATGGAAATCCAAATGGGGTATATATTATACTTGTACTATATTATATTTAAATTGCCAACACACATTTCCTTTAGCTTTCATTGAAAATATCACCTTGATATGATTATGAAATACGGGCTGGGCGATGTGGCCTCAAATCAGTATCACAATATATTGAGCAGTTCACCTCGATAACGATAAACGGATGTTAAGTACTTCACTGCCAAAAAAAAACGTCTATTTTTTCTTCTTTTTTCCCTCCTAGATGGGGTTTTGGCTTCTCCTCTTCCTCCTCGAACAGCTCTACTTTTTGAATCTTTTTTTTTATTTTGTTTTGAAACCATTAATGGCTGCATGGTTGGGGTGGAACTGTTATAAGGTTTTGCCTTTTGAAAATGGTTTTGAGATGCCATGTGTGTTGTATATCACAAATTTTGGCATAAAAGTCAGCCTTACAATACAGGCAGTAGGCCCGCGTAACATCTCCAGTAAACTGCTTCAACCAGCCTCTTGATTCAGGGTCTGATCCTCACTACTTTCTGTATTTCTGAGAGTCCAGTTTAGACTGAGACATGACTAACGTCTGTCACAGAGAGGCGCACACTCGGTGGACGAGGTAAGAGAGTGAAATCGTTCTTTCTTTCTTTTTTTTTTTCTTTTTTTTTTGTAGTGTGCTTTAGTACTTTTTTTTGTGACAGAAATTGTTACGTTTGCATCTAAACGCTATGACTGTGACTTCACCCCATCCAGTCTGTAACGTAGTACAGTCAGTCTCTTCAGGGGTCATTAACACCGCCAAACTAAAACATCATTTCATCTTTTTTCTAACACCGAATATACCGACGTGGGTAAAATATCTTAGTCATAAATTTCGTTATCGGTAAACTTTTGGTTTATCGCCCAGCCCCATTATATAACATATTTTTAGCATGTGTTGGTTTTATTTGTGGTTTCAAATAAATAAGACAGAACATCAATTGGTTTGGATGCTAAAATTAATGGAAACTGAATGGATTTAATAATGGAAAGAAAGGGAAAAAAAACCTAAATGGGGTAAAAATATGCAACAAAAATAATCTATTTATAATCGAAATCGTGAGGCACCCAAGATGGCACACCCTTAATTTAGCTGTGCAAGAGGCTCCCCTAAACATGGCTTCGATTTACAATACTAAATCTGTATCTGTCACATTGATACTCCATGTACAGGCTCAGCTGTTATGAGCTAAGCTGGTGTCATCTGCTGTGAACAGGAATCAGGAGGCTGCTGATAAGAAAGTGTTTTGTGTCAAAGAAGAGGCGCTTGCTCAGCTCCGATAACCATGCCTAATGGACACACACTCCCCCGGGGAGGGGAATGGCTCATTTTAAAAGCATGTGCTTGTTTGTGGGTTTCCCCCCCCCCCCCAATGAACAAACAATTTGGTGGGATCTCACTATTAATAATTGTTTTATATGTGCAAATTTAATGGAGATTAGATACAGAGCAACACGTAGTAATTGTTAGATGGAGTGTCTTGCTCTGCTACCAAACGAACAAAGGAAATGGCTTTTATATAACCAACTGAGTTCAAAGCAGACGGTTTAGGTTTTTCACCGTTTGATGAAAATGTTGATTTCTTTTCTCCTTTTTTCTAATAGATCTCCTTGTTTTTTCTCGAAATATTACCCTCTATTGATAGTAAGTTTTTTTTGTTTGTTTTTTTAATAGCTGCTGCTGTTTAAGTCTGTTGCTTTAAAGCGATTAGGTTGTTGGAAGGTTGAACACACCCTAATCTCTTCTCCTCCTCCTCAGTGATCTTTATCATACACCTGGGCCTTTAGATAAAATGTATTGCCAAATAAACAACCACTTGCTTTGTTATTATTCATGGATAGAACAAAGAAAGGTGAGGTCAGTCTCCGCTACTGGACGATGTCACAGGTTTACCTGCTCGAGGTCGTAAATGTAAAAGCATTTTTATTGCGCACGGTGATAACATGAGGAGTCGTGCTATGAACAGTCGCCTTACTCCACTGTTGGAAAAGCACAGGATTAAAAATGACGGACTTGGAAATGAAAGCGAAGGCCCTGCTTTTGAATTTCCAGATTAATTTGATAAAACGCCAAGGAATAAAGACGTAAAATTATTGCTTGCCTCAATTTCACTATTGGTTGAATTAAAAGGTGTCCCGTCCTCCCCTGTGTGAGCACACCCGGCAAACTTCCATGTAAACAAAAATCTGAGATGTGTTCACGTTGTACATTTTTTGGGTCTGGTGCCTTGAGATGACGTGTGTTGTGAATTGGAGCTGTAGAAGTAAACTGAATTGAATTGTTTTCAGGAGAATGCTTCCACCGCCAGTGGGACTCTCACTAGGTGAGCGGGGTTGAACCTAAAAGTTCACAGTGGCGAGAAACGTAAATCAATAAATCATGACAACTCAGTCCTTGTGTACGATTAGGTGAGATGAAACGTCCCATACTTGTCACTAGCGGTGATGGGTTTTTTTTTCAGTCCCCCAGTCGCAAAACTGCGTCGTGTCACGCCAGTAGCTCCGTCTTAACCGTACCGGATTATTCCTCTATGGACCCTACAGCTAAAGATGGGGCAGGAATGGAGCGGTACGAGCCTGTTGTTTAGACCGCTTTTACAGTGGAGACAGACAAAATGGCGTACAGACCCGTACCGTGCCACTCAGTGGAAACGAAGCATCAGTGTCCCCTCAGAGGGTTAATAACTAGGGCTAGTTTTTTTTTTCTTTTTTTTGAATAAGTAACCTCTGGCTTTAATAGCGTGGCAGATGTACAATATATTAGAGGTGATTTCACAACCCTAAAGCTAAGTCTTTTTTCTTTCTTCCTCTTGCTAACATTTTCTTCAACAACAAGGAACATTGAGGAAGATTCTACACGTCTTGATCCTTCAGTAAATGGATCCAGAAATCCATAGAACCATTTTCTGCGACCCTCATTGTTTAAACCCGCTCGTTGTCGTTGTTGGCCCTGCTTCCAGGCTTTTTGAGCCGACCTGTAATGCTGACCTAAACTTTGGGCCATCCCAAGTTTTCCCCCTCTCAATCCGTCTTTCTCACCCCGCTCTCTCTCTTCCTCCACTCCTCCAACACATGCAGATTAGTCATCGAGCTGAAACGCAGGACACCACGCGCAGCCGCCGTCCTCCTCCTCTCGCCTTGCATCATGTCAGAAAACGGCCGAGCCATACGACTGCTCTCCGCTCTCCCGTTTGGTTTGAATCGCGTCTGAACCGGCTGGGGCCAAAGCATGTGTGATTCTGTACGGTTGTCGTTGACCATATTGAAGCATGTTTGTTGTTTTTAAAGTTGGCGGTTGTCATAAAATGGATGAAATCAGCTTAGAAAAACTCCCGTGGTGACCTTGTAATGTTTTCCACTGATATGTTGTTTAAACCAATTAGTCAGCCTTATCAGCACTTGTGGAGGTCAGTGAACCAGAACCAGAACGCACTGAATTGTGAGCCTCATAAATCAGCCACACCTATTTATTTTATTTTTTTTTAAAGATTAATAGTCCAGCTTAATGCACATCAAGGAATGGTTTGTGGTTGGCTAGTCTGATCATGTGACTGTGTGAATGAGCTTATATAGTAATTAACAACAGACTGCATTATTGCGTCTGGATTACTCCTTGCGTATTGCTCAGCATAGCGGCCCGAGAGGCGAGGCTCTTTCCTCCATGGCAGGAAAACAAAAGATCCAAACGGCGTATCATAAAGATGCACCAGTCGACCACAAAGGCTGTAAGTTTGCAGAATTCAGGTACATCCTTCAAATTCCTATGTCTCTTTTTTTCTGTACTCGTATTTTGTTTATTTTTATTTGGGTTCAAAGCAGTTCTGTCAGGTTTGGTTTCCTGACATGTTTGCAGTCCAGCGAGCGAAGGAGTTTTCACTAGTTTCTAGGAGCAGAACAAGATGTTCTGTGGTTTGAAGCCGTCAGTTTCAGGTCTGTGGAAAGGTAATCATTGACCTGTTTGTAAAAATTCAACCTCTAAGATTCATGACTGACATTCATGCAGGTCCCCCCCCCCCCTCCAACAGTGCTGTTTGAATAAACGTCTGATTTAGTTTCTGGTTTTAAATGTTTTCATGACGGTGCTTACAGGTACATTTTAGTTCTTTCCCTCTTAGTCTTCCTGTTCTCATCCAAAGGGAGAGTGCTACCAGGACAATGTCAGTCCAACACATCACGCCTCATAACAGTTGTGATGATCAAGAAGATGAGATCTAGAACTTTGGTCGGATGTCTCATCCCGATCTTCTCTCCGTCTCTCTTCTTTTCTCTCTCTCTTTGTTCAGTCGATGCCGACGAGATTAAGAGGCTAGGGAAGAGGTTTAAGAAACTCGACCTAGATAACTCGGGCTCGCTCAGCGTGGAGGAATTCATGTCTCTGCCGGAGCTGCAACAGAACCCGCTGGTGCAGAGGGTTATCGACATATTCGACACAGACGGGAACGGAGAGGTGGACTTCAAAGGTAAGCCACAAACCCCTTCTGCAGTTCTCAACTCCGCTGCCCGTCATCGGCCTGTTTGAGTTTTATCCATTGTAAAAAACTGTTTTCTGGGGGTGAAACATGCATTTCTTTTACTTAACATATCAATCTAAAAATAGTTTTTTTGGTTATAGATTCCTCTAATCCAAACTGTACATCTCAAGACTCTCAGGTCTTTGTGTGTTAAATAAATGCTAAAAGTAGAATCTGTCTGCACATGTTGGCAGGACAAGTGATCAGAAATTGTTGGGGTTTTTTCAAACGTTGCTTGTATTTTTGTTAATGTAACTACATTTGGTAACTGTTGTGGTTTCTTTAGGATTTAATGGGAATTTATAATACATGTCCTATCACTACAGAAAAATCTATTAGAACGGTGTCCGTGTGTATAGGGAGGAATTGCGTTCAATAAAAGTAAAACTTTCTTTCCTCGAAGTTCATCTATAACATGTAGTTAAAAACAGTGACGTGTAGATTTAAAGTAGTAGTACGTCATTAGTAGCTTGATTTTTATTTTATTTTTTATTTAATGCAAAATTTATTCTTTTATTTTCTTAATTTTGACTGTACCTAACATCATTTTGCCCATGTCAGTATATTTGTTGTTTAAAAAAAAAAAAAGAAAAGATGTTTTAGTTTGGCATTGCTCATGTCCCTTTTTAAGATGCTGGTCGGTATACAGTCACGTGACTAGTACAGTCATGTGACTCCATCCCAGAACGGTGTTGCCAACTTAGCAACTTTGTTTAGCAATTTTTTAGACTTCTTCAGCGACTCTTTTTCAAAAAAAGCGACTAGCGAAAAATCAAGCATCTGTTTTGGTGTTAATGGAGACCTTTGGAGACTCTAGCGCATTGAGCTTTGTTATGTAGAAAAACAGTGAGGAAGTGGAACAAGATGTGTATGATTTTGATTTTAATGTTATGAAATTGTAACCCTCTATGTTCCCATCCCGTGGGACGAAGGATGGAGATTAGCCCTTGGCTAGAATCCAGCATGTTTACAATCATGTAGATCATGTTCTGTCTATTAATACGCAATGTCCAACTGAAAGAAATTAATGTTAAGAGGCTACAGTGGCACCTGAACTTTTGTCTTTGTCTTCTCAGAGTTTATTGAAGGAGTGTCACAGTTCAGCGTCAAGGGAGACAAAGAACAGAAACTGCGATGTAAGTAAAGCTGCTTGTGCATTATTTCCACGTGTCTCTCTGCTTGTTCAGGGCCATCTTATCACCAAGCCACATGTGTTAGTTTTACTGCTACAAAGGGTATTTTTTATCTTCTTTGCATTTCTGTCCCACTCTGATAAAATTGTGCTAACTTGTCGGTGCAGCTGGCTAACAAAATCCAGTCCAAGAATTGTTTAGATTAACCTTCCTAATCAGGATCATCAAAGACGCTTTTCTAGTCAGGCATCGTCTGCTTCTCGGTGTTTGCAAATAGCTAACGTTTCCTTTTCTTGCCTTTTCCGATGCCTCGTTGCTGAACCACAGTCGCTTTCAGGATTTACGACATGGACAAGGACGGCTACATCTCTAACGGCGAGCTCTTCCAAGTGCTGAAGATGATGGTGGGCAACAACCTGAAGGACACACAGCTGCAGCAGATCGTGGACAAGACCATTATAAACGCAGACAAGGATGGAGACGGCAGGATATCCTTCGAAGAGTTCTGTGCAGTAAGTCGGAGCTCTCCTGGGGTACTTTTGGGGGCGGTGACATTTCTGCCGACGCTGCCGGTTTGTGGAGGCGGCAAAAGGTCAAAGGGGAAAGAATACTCTGGAAAGACTGCTGTTTTTTTGCCGGGGCCCAACGGCACCCGGGTTTAAGTTTCAGCGAGTGAACGCTGCTTATGTGGGAGAAGTTGTCATGCAACAGTCCCAAAGAGACTTATCTGCTCTGTGGAGATGCTGTTTAAAATCAGTGCGGAGAGCCACGACTTCTCTGCTGTGGAAATGAAAAGTCTGCTATCTAATTTCAGATCAAAGGGAGGGGAGGGGAGGTGGGGGGGGGAGAGAGAAAGTTGTTTGAACACGGTGGGTGTTCTGGCTTTGAAAAGCCACATCCACCAACTTGTGTCTTGGTGGTCCCCAGAGGAACCTTCGCCTTCGCTCCGAGCCAGTTTCTGAAATTAAAAGGCTCCATATCTGACTCTGACAGACACAAGGCCCGTATTTGACAGCTAGATCTCCAGAGCCTTGAACTAAAGCAGCTCTCCGTCTCTTTAAGAGTGTATTTTGGGAATGGTGCAGGAGAAGAACTGCTGCTCAAACATTTAACGCTTCAAAGAATACGGAGTTTATCACCGTTTTGGTCTGAGAAGCTGTTAAAAAAAAAAAAAAAAAAAAAAAGCTTATTAATGTGAGTTTGTTTGAAGGGTGTTGGTAGTAAAACAAAGTATTTACACCTCAGATATGGCAGCAAGATTTCATCACTTGATGGTTCTGTTTAAACATATGCTGCTTCTCAGTCATGGCATACAGGCCTATGGTACAGAATATTTTGATGATAATAAAGCAAGAAACTGCTTTTTACTTGGAGCACAATGGGGAAAAAATATATAAAATTCTAACCTTTCCCCCTTTGAGGCGCTTCAGTAAGACTGTGTTATAGATATATTTATGTAGCTGTTATTGAGAGAAATGGAGCTTAATCAGCTTTATATTAGGGAGAACTAATTGAAGTTGCATTTCGCCCTGAGAAAGTTTGACTTTTGTACACACATTTAACACTTTCTAAGGACATACTATACGTTGGCTCTCTGCGATTGTCTTATGATCATAAGAAGTTGTATTTTCACTCATTTTAAGAAATGGTCATGGAAAGTCTTAAATGTGCCCACATTTCTCACAATTTGGTCTTAGATTTAGAACTGAAGTTTGAATCCATTCTTGATCATTCACCAGTAAACCTTTATTTTTGTTAGAAATGGGGTGTCTGCTTTCATTTGTTCCGTCTGTAGTGGTTCTTGAAGATGGATTTAGTTAAGTTCTGGCAAAACTGCAAAGTCCATGATGCTTAGCAGCAAAAAGCCTCTTTTTAAAATGAGCGCCTTTACCCTTCCCTGCGAACCCATGAAAGATCATCTGCTGCTTCTGAAACAGGCTTATAGTCACCCGTTTGTTTTATATGCATTATAACTGACCAGTGGGCACACTACATAAGTGGCTAGAACTATACATCCCAGAATGCACTGCAGCAGTCAGCCTAGTCCATGTTGCTCACAAGCAGTGAATGTACACCTCTCCCCACTGTCATCTGCACAAGCTTTTTACAAACTATTTCAAAGCTGTTTGATCTTAACAGTTCATTTGGCTGATTTACTGATTTCCCTGATTTATATTATATCTGTAGTGTAAAGAATGACCTGTTAATCTTGAAAAGAGAACATTATAGTTGACCAAAACCACTTCCACTTAGGTTTTATCTGCTGATTTAATGTCTAAACAAAACAAGAGCCACAATTATCCCTGCTCAAGCAAGTTTAGCGTAAAAATCTGGCGATACGATGTGTAACGCGATACCATATATATTGTGATACTATGAGTGAGACTATATATTGTGATTTTTAAAAATTGAATTTAACTGTAGAAAAGCTGTCACAGCGTTCTTAACACTCCAACCCCTTTCATACTTTAACACATCCAGTTTTATTGAAAACAGCCACAAACTACCAGTCATACTTTTAATTTTACGACAAGAATGACATTGTCATTATTAATGGTTCCATTCAAATCCTAAAAAAAAAAAAATTAAAAAACCTTTTTAAAAAGTTTATATTTTGCTTTTAAATATCGATACAATATCGGGAAATACAATACCGTGATAAATTGGTATATCAACATTTTCTTACATCCTTTGTTGGTAGATATACTATATGTATTTTTGTTTGTGACTTGAGCAAATATTTGTTTTAAACCCTCAAATTCACTAAATGGCTGAATTTAGTAGTTGTAGTAAACTTTCTTATAGAACAAAATATAATTCCTTGTTGCTGCTTCGCCCCAAATAGATTAAAATTGAGAGTATAGCAAGCCGAAAATACCTTGTTAACTTAGTTGGTCTATCTGCTTAGGGCACTAGCCTGCAGTCAGCTGCTTGACAGACGTTGCACTGATAGAATTTCTGCAGTGTCTTGAAACTTTAAACTAATAATGGCTGTTTTGGGCCTTTTAAAATTCTTACATAAGTTCAGATCTTCCATACCAAGTCTTAATTTCCATGATCTTTCATTGGTGCATTCCTTTATTCACTGCTTTTAACTTCGAATATTTTTATCTTTTTTATTAATCTTCCTTCAGGAAATTCAAATCGAAACAGTCTTTCATTTCAATCTGCTCTTCTGTCGCGAGGAAGTTTATATGCAACATTATTTACTCAAAACTCATTAAAACCTTGGTACAATGGTAACCAGTTCAGTTCCTGTATGTTTTAAAGATCTAAGCACATCTTTTGGTTTGGTCGTTACCATCTTTATTAGATTCAAGCCCAGAGTCTGGATTTTATGCCTTCCTTCATAATGAGCAAAGCTCCCAAGGTAAAGTTGTCTGTTAAATTATTTCTCATCTTCCCTCCCCCTCTCTTCGTCCTCCCTCCTCCAGGTGGTCGGCGGCCTCGATATACACAAAAAGATGGTGGTGGACGTGTGAGCGCCCTTCGCCTGCCGAATCCCCCCCTCCACGCCCTCAACACTCGCTTTCTCCACCATCTCCGAAGATCTGCTCAAGACGTCTGGCAAAACGCTCTGTGTATCTCAATGGAAGTATTCTCTCTCTCTGTCTATCTCTCTGTGAAGCCGCTTTTTCTTTTCTTTTTCTTTCTTTTTGTTTTTGTAAAAAACATGGGCCTCGTGAAGCCAACTTTGAAGTGTTATTGAACTGTAAATCCGCAATAACCCGGTCGTAGCACTTTAAGAGACTGAAGGACATCCATTTGGTCATTTGCTAGAGCATCTCTGGTTGTGGAAGAGAAGGAAGGAAGGGGGTAGGGGGGGAGGGGGGGGCAGTGAAGAGGCTGGTTGGCTTGTTCATATTTCATCCTTTTTTTTTTCTTAATTATTTTTGATATTTATTTTTGTTGTCTTTTATAAAGAAATAAAATACTATATATCTGCTTTTTTTTTTGTTAAGGAAGTGTGGTGTATTTACACTTGCAGCAGTACAGCTAGAAAGTAGGGTATGAAGTGCCAACCAGAACATATCCAGAACCAGTTCAAGTTATTAACTATCATCACTGCATTCATTCACACGGGGGGGGCACGCTTCCAACTGCACGACTGCGAGGCATCGTAAAAGATTTAATAACCCTTTTCTGTTTTTTTTTGCCGTCTGATTTTTCGCTCCCGTGTGCAGTTTGAACCTACCAGTAACGCTTCCGGTCACTCATAGCAACGCTTCTCGTCTTTCTCTCTCTTTTTTTTTTTTTTCCTAGTAAGATCGCTAGTTTTATTCCTACGTAAGAATTTGTTTTATATTGTTGGACATCATCCCTGTTTGTCATGAAATTCTAGCTAGGTTCAATTAATGCCAAGAAAAATGTCTTTCCAGATAAGGGACACACAAAGAAATCATGGCTGCAAGCGGATACATGGTTTACTCGTGAAGAAAGCATTGTTCATCCATAAGACAATCTCCAAATGCAAAGAATGACTCAGCATTGGCTTTACGAACTGTCATGGAATCAGGCTTCTTTCTGTGACGTTAGCAGACCATGCTGGATGAACTTGGCAAAGAACCGAGAGAGAACAGTTGTGATATTTTTGGCTGTTGCGAGGATAAAGAAACTTAAGAGACTTACCTGCAGGCAGCAGTGGTTTTGTATTTTAAACAGATGTGTGGATATTAGGTCGTGTGTGCTCAACTTATCGAACGGCAGGAGGAGGAAGGCTCTGCCTCTGAAATGTCTCAGCGCAGCGCAGGACGGTTCGGTTTCCTTCAACGCAAAAACACTTAACCACATTAGCATGACCAGTGTGCAATGGCGCTAGACTAGTTTTTAGGATTTTCTGTTTTATCTGGAGCATGTACATTTCACAAGTTGGCTTCCACTCCCACTTTTTTTTTTTTCTCAACCATGTTGTTTTTCTCCCCCCTCCTCTGCCACCGTCCACCCACTTTTCCAAAACCTGCTGCTCCAAGCAGGAAGGAAAAAACCTTCAAATTCAACCAAATTTTTATTTCCAAGGGGAAAAATGTCCGTTTTGCTTTTGGAGGCCAACTGCTACTTTTAACAGGAATTTGTTTTCAGTCAGATCTGGAGTGCTCTATCGTTCCCCATCCCTGAGCTCTGCACGGCTTGGGCCTCCCTGTGCTTGCATGACAATGGAAGTATATTTTTTGTTGTGCATGTAAATCAATTTTTTGAAATAAAACTCGTTTACACATGGATGGTGATGTTAATATATTTAAGAATTTTACGGTATACAATATGGATGTTGCCAAACTTTGGTAAATGTACACATATTATGAGCGGTAATCCAAATGAACTGAACTACATGTAACTTTTTTTGTATTTTACCCGGGTCAGCGAGATGCTTCGATTCCAGTAAAAGTTGCATATCTGATCCTGTCTCAAACTGCCACACACTGTACTCAGCTTAAAGGGGAAATTTGATTTCATTTTTTTTTTCTTTTGTATATAAGTATTTGTTAAATGCAGTTCTGGCTCTCTGTTCTCTGTATAGTACAGACCGCGCTTTAGTTTGTAAGTGCTACTTTTTCTCTGAGGGAATTGGGTTCTTTTTAGTTTGCGTGGGAATATGTGAAAAGATTTAAGTTTGAGAACCTTTTTTTTTTTTTTCTGCATGCTGCATAATATGCTGTGGGACTGTTGGAAACTTGATACTGTATGAAAATGAAAAAATTTAAATAAACTTTGAAATGTTGAAAGTAACATTTTCGTCCCCTCATTCTGATTTCTAATGTGAAACTTTGACCTGGACTATTTTTTTCTTTTTGACTCTTATCTGGTGAGCGTTGGACTCCACCATGTTGGCCTTTGTGTCCAGTTCTGTTCATAACCTTTACGGAAAGAATTTCTAGGTGCAGCCAAGGTGTTGACGCGATCCGTTGTGGTGGCCCAAGGATTGGGTCTGTTTTTCACAGATTAAGTGGTTCTGTTGGTTTATCAGACTGGAGCGGTTCAAGGCCAGGATGAAGATCAGCACGTCCAAATCCGAAACTATGGTCTTAGCCGGAAAAGGTTGGAGTACCCTCTCCAGGTCGGGAACGAGGTCCTGCTCCAAGTGGAGGACTTTAAATATCTTGGGGTCTGGTTCACAAACAAGTGGATCGTTGCGGTGTCTGCAGTGAACAGAGCCAAAAGCAGACTCCCGGTTTACTAGCTGGATCTACGGCCAGCAAACAGCGGCTGAAATGAGTTTTCTCCACAGGGTGTCTGGGCTCTCCCTTAGATGATGGGGGGGTGAGAAGCTCAGAGCCACAGCGAGTCTTTGGCCAATGTCAAAAACTGAATATTGATTAGGTTGTCCTATTTAGAGTAAATGCTTCCTGTACCACCAACCATCCTCTGCAGGGGAGCTGGTGCTTCTCTCCAATCAGGCGAGAGGCGGGGAACACACTCAAACCTAAGGACAATTTAGAAAGACCAATTAACCCAACAGTCACGTTTTTTTGGACTGCGGGAGGAAGCTGAAGTTCCCAGAGGGAACCTAAACATGCGAACTCCATGCAGAAAAACTGTGCTCCCAACTAAAACTGTCATATTTCTATAGTCCTAATCATTTATAAGATCATCCAAAAATTATCTACTGTAAACATTTCCTTAACAGAAAAACCACCTTGCTTGTTTTTCATATTTATTTACATAATTCATACTTTCAGATAGCCACAAAGCAGTAATATGTTCATGTCAGACTCTCACTAATCAGAAAGACATGAGGTTTCTGTCCTAAATCAGTCCGTAATCTCAACTCGTTCCAGATCCAGAAAGGGAGCAGAGAAGAGCATGTAGAAGCCAATCAGGTTTCAGAATCTCTCTGCAGTCCTGCTGGCCACCACTCTGATGTTACCATAAACCTTTGAAGGTGGACTTCCTGTTGGCATGAGGGGAGAGGTTTTAAAGGTGGCTTTCAGCATTAACGTGCGTTGAAAGAAATGTGGAAATGACTGGATGGTCAGCTGCTTACCTAAAATCAGGTTACATATTGCTGTTCGGGCCATCTTGATATTCTGAAATGAACCTAAAATGTGAATTTTCCTGTTGAGACAGGAAAATATTACAGATTCATATCTAAAAAGAAAAAAAAGGTTCAACAGTGATGACTGAGCACATACGTCTCTGCGAGAACAATGCGAGTCTTTGTCACATTCTCAATGGTGAATTTTGTTTTTCCTCCCTTCCCTGCTATTCTTCCGATGGCCCTGGATAAGTGGTCTCCTTTCAAAGGTTTTACTGCCGAAAGAAAAACACAAAGCTTAATCCGCAGCAGCGAAAACAAAGACAAAATAGTGCCGAGTGTGAAAGCAAACAGAAGTCCTCCGGTGTTGCAATCTCACCGTCTGTGACATCAAAGCTTTCAAGGAAAAGCTCGTCTAATCTGATGAGAGCCATGGCATCCTGGGAAGAGGAAGAGCGATTGTTACATCACTGGCAGAAATCCAACGGGTTCGTGATCAAGGACCGCATGGAGCGCTGCTTTAAATTTACACGCCTTCCTACAAACTTAAAAAGCACGAGTTCTAAAAATAAATATTGGCTTGATTCCAGCAAATCTATTTTAAGGTTTTAATCCCAAACATTCCTTGTGCTGACTTCTAACTTCAATTTTAAAAAAACATGCTTGAATATTTAGCTTGTCCTCGACCCGTACCTCTGCAGAAATAAGGTGTTAAGTTCAGAATCGCTTCCTCAACCTGTGTACTCACTTCAACCTGGAATCCTAGAATGAACGCTTTAACAAAGTCTGACGCTTTTGTGAGGGCGCTGATGTCCTGCGTTTCTTTGCACGTCTGAGGAGTAAAACGCACAAAACAGACACAGCTGTAAGCTCTACGGAGAAGAGGAAAGCCACTTAACGACAATAGGGCTTCAAGTCAGTGTCACCAAAATGTTTTGGGCTAACTTACTTTGATTTCCACGTTCCTGGTTTTGAGGTTAAATCGAACTTGAAGCTGCAAGTTCTCTACGATGGGAGTGAAGATCTTGAGCCAGTTCTCCTTCAGTGGGGTGTATCTGTGAGCTGGAACGGCGATCTTGCGCATCTCATCAGGTCCCTGAGTCACGCACAGTTAAAATAACATTACGATTTATGAAAACATACACAAATATTTTTTTTAATCTGTGGGAAATATATCACTGATTAAACTCAAATCTAGTATTTCCCTTCTCAGAAAATTATACTTAAAAGATTAAAGAGATATCCACTAAATCAGCAAATACACAAGTAAATAAGCCATATCCCTATATAACATGTAGAATAATGTCTGAGTTATTTAAAACAAAGTGACATTTTATGTCTGGTTACTTGGATAAATAATCATTTGAAAGGACATTAATGTCAAGTAAAATGGATAGACAACAATATAGTTAATATAATTTGTCATAACAATAGAAATAATAAGAAAACGTGTCTGCAACACCAACATGGATGACAACGATAAAATTGAACTTAATTTAGAACAAAATTTGATTTAAAATTAAAAAGGGGAGGTGATATTAACAGTTGTGATAATACTGATCAATATAGAAAATAGCAACCTACAATAATTAGAATAGGCTAGGTATTTTATTTCTGGATCTATTAAAAGTGTTAACACTCTCACAAGAGGTATCTCTTTAAATGTCCTGCTGCTGTTGAATAGGTCCTTACACTGGCGTCACTGAGGCTTGTATGACTATTTCATTGTTTCAATCAACACGTCTTTATCCAAAGCCAGTCATTTGATGTCAATAACATAAAATTCTCAAGCTGCTAAATCAAGTTTCTATAAATGGTGCTCAATAACTAAGTGCGCATGCGCAAAGTAGTTTGTAGTTAAAGGGAACGCACACAAGCCAACTTCTTAACGATATCAAATCCAGGAAATACATAACATATGTTCTTTTATCTATTTATTTTTAGATTCACGTGATAGACCAAACGGAGATAGATGGTAATCACCCGTAATTTGTCTCCGGAGATTGGTGGAAACTGCGGCCGTTTGATGACCACGCTCTCTTCCGTGTCCATGTCCACTCCGTCCTGCTCCCTTTTACGCTTCTGGCTCTTTTTGGACTTCACTTTCGTAAACGCCTCCGCCCCGTCTTTACTCTCAGCGGTCACTTCGACGTCTGCAGCCGGAGTTTTTTCCGTGTCCATTTCTAAAGAAGGTGTTTAAGATCCGCTTTCGCACAGAAAACTAGAGCAGACTGTGGCTACGGAGGCATGAGGTGCGATGGAAAGGACCCAAACAGCCGCGTCATCGACGCCTAATGAGTGGAGAAATTCTTAAACCCGTTTAGGACTAGGAATAAAACGCAGAATGCGTCACTATAATAAATGCTCATCTATTACTGTGTTTTAACCCATTTTTTAAATATCCATAATTATTAGATATTTACTTAACATGCACATATACAGTCAGGCATATCTGGAGACAGCAACGAGCTCTGACCTGTGGGAGGATCTTCACTTTATTTTGTTTTGGCGTGCTTATATCCGTTTTCCACTAGGTTTTCGACCCTTTCAGATAACATTTCAAAAGATGTCCTCGCCCCTGTCGAAGCCTCAGATTATCGCACACATTCAGAAGAGTCTGAACTACACGGTGTTCGACAGCAAATGGATTCCGTGCAGCGCCAAGTTTGTCTGTCTGGGGAACTTCGCCAGAGGAACAGGGGTGCTCCAAATTTATGAAATACAACACGGAGAGGCTCAGCTCATAAAAGAGGTAGTCTCGTCACTTATATTGTGCCCCTTTTTTTTCTTGGTTTTGTTTGAAAGTTGTCTCGTGAACGGGCTTATCCCAGAGCTTCCCCGCGAGGGTTCTAGAAAACTCTCGCTCGCTCGTATCCATGGTTACAGCCAGGCAGCTTGTAGAAAGTGAAAATATCCGTTGACTGAGTTGACAAGTGGAGAGCTAACTGCGAAAGCAACAGGATGGAGCAGTGTTTTTTTTTTCTTCTTTTTTCAAACCTGCTCCTCAAGCAGGTTTGCACACTGCGCTGCATGTTTTAGATGTTTCCCTGCTTCAAACTCACCCGATTTCAATTCATGGCTTATTAACAGGCTTTTGCTGAACTGCAGTCACCTGAAGCGGGTGTGTCAAAGCAGGGAGGCATCTAAAACATGCAGTGCAGTGTGCCTTGAGAACCCGGGTTAGGAAACACTGGGGTGGAGTTTGACCTCTATGTACTGCAGAAGGGAAATTATAATCACCTTTGGTTATTAACACACATATTCAATGTGACATGAACGTATGGGGCGTTGCTAAACTACTCAAACTCCTTGAATTTGCTTACATTTGCCATCTCAGCATCACAAACTTCAGTGTATTTTATTATTAGGATTGTGTATTGGAAAGAATCTGGTTATACGATATGTATCACAGTAGGGGGGGATACGATATATTACGATACTATAAATAAGATTATATATTGTGATTTTTAAAACTGAATTTAACTGTAGAAAAACTGTCGCGGCATTCTAAACACTCCAACTTGTTTAGTATTTGACACATCCAGTTTTATTACTAGAGCTAGTTGATCCACTGCAACGAAGAAGGTGAAAACAGCCACAAACTACCAGTCATACTTTTAATTTTACTACAAAAATGACTTTCATCATTGGTGGTTCCATTTAAATTCTAAAAAATTAAAATAAATAAAAATCGATACATTGCTTTTGACAATCGATACAACATAGTGACATAAAATATTGCATTATATATTGATATTTCCTTAAATCCCTAATTTGTATACTATGTGATAGACCACAGCAAAGTTAGAAAGTCAAATGCTTGAACTAGACCATTACATTGCAGCTCTGGTTGGTTGTTTGGGGTTGTAGCTGGAAGGTGAGCCCGCCACCAGATTTTCCCTGGATTGCCCTGTATTTTAGTTACATACTCCTATACACTTTGATAATTTTTTCTATAGCGGCTGGAAAAAGAAAATAAAAAAATCATCCCCGGCATAATGCTGCCACCACCGTGCATTAGCTTGGGAATGGCGGTCACCAAACAGTGTTTTGCACGCAGGCTGAGAAGTTAAATTTTGGTCCCATCTGACCAGATCGCCTTCTTCTACATGTTTGTGCTGGCATACTGCAAATAGAACGTTTTATGGCTTCATTGAAATAAAAAATGCATAAAAGATCAAGCTGCGTGGACGTTTTTTTTTTTTTTTTCAAGACACTGCATTTAATTTGAATTTGTTACTTTTGATAACACATCTCTGGTTTTTTAGTTGTCCCATTGTTGAAGCTCAGCTATCTTTTTACTTGCCATGTTTCAGGTGGAGAAAGCTAAACCCGTAAAGTGTGGGACGTTTGGGGCGGCCTCTCTTCAACAAAGACACATAGCAACCGGAGATTTTGACGGAAATCTCCACATATGGTATTTCAGCTAGGTCTACTTTTACCAAAAGCTGTGTGTGTATTTATAGTTGTACGATAACATACAATACTAGAGGGAAGTTTTCTGGTGAATACAAATGAAAATCCATGTTTTTTCTCTTTTAATTTGTAGTTGTTCAAACTCTAAAGGATCACTTTTGTTATTAATGAAAAAGATCAGTGGTGAAGGTGAAAGTTGGTTCATCATGGCATTTGCAGTACACTTATCCCCCACATCCACAGGAATCTCGAAGTGCCCGATCTTCCAGTGTACACCACAAAGGCCCACAAAGAGATAGTGAATAGCATTGATGGGGTTGGTGGCCTTGGAGTCGGGGACGGTGCTCCTGAGATAGTCACGGGCAGTAGAGACGGTAAGAACAGAAAAGTTTGATGCTGTTCTCATTGTGCAAAAAGTCTTAATTGCGTGAAAATGCGATCTGGTTTTTCAGCTGCTTTTTTGGGGGCTTTTGCAGGGACAGTAAAGGTGTGGGATCCCAGGCAGAAGGATTTACCTGTGGCCAACATGGAGCCTGTGGAAGGAGAGACCAGGAGGGACTGCTGGACTGTTGCCTTTGGTAACCAAATTATCACACAGAGTTAAAGTAGATAATATCCAGCAAAAAGAAAAGAGAGAAAAAAAGTGGAATACCCTTTGCAACATGGTCATTCATCTATTCTGGAGTCAGGAAAAAAAAAAACATAAAAACTACAGTCCCTTGGTGAAAGTATTTCTTGTGTGATAACCACAAAAGTCTGTTTTATTGGGAATTTACACGGAGACCATCACAGACTAGTGCATAGTGGAAGGAGTGTTATATTTGGTTTTATAACCTGCTTAAAAATAACAATCAAGAAGCTGTGGCATGTATACTGTATGTATTCAGCCCACTTTACTCTGGTGCCGTAAAAGGAAATCTAGTCCCACCAAGTGCCCTCAAAAGTCAGCTACTTTGTGTTGGTCTGTCTCAGACACAAGTTTGTGGTTGTACTGTTTTGCTTTAAACAAAGGCTCTTTGAGGACAAACAGTGGCACTCTTTGGAAAATGACAGCTCGGTAAAGACCTGGAAGTGCTTGTCCACCTCTGTACATAAGGCCGTGAAACCATGTTGGTTGGTTGTTTGTCTATTTTCTATGACCTTTTGCAGATCTCAGATACATCTAATGTAACTTTTAGGTCACGCCTTCAATGATCAAGATCGCTGTGTGTGCGCCGGCTACGACAACGGCGACATTAAACTCTTCGACTTGCGGAACATGTCTCTGCGATGGGAAACCAACATTAAAAATGGGGTGAGGTGAAAACTGTTGGGTGTCTAATTCCCTTACAAGGGTTTATGGCAGATAGACTGTTTTGACTTCAACCTTAGACACGCGACAAGTCACAACGTAGTTCCACACACTCATCATGAGCATGAATCATCTGTTCTTAAACCGATCCTTTTCCAGTGCGGAATCATTATACAACAAACAACTGCAATGAATTAAAAAAGCTGAAAGTCGGCGCCTCGGGTTTTTTATTTTGAATTCTCCGACCCACACACTGCTACTGGGAATAATGTTCCATAGGAGGTTGCACTTTACCCACAGGATCTCTGTAGCCATCAACAAGCTTCTCACATAGCGTTGGCTGGATACACGGCCGCTCTTTTGATTGGTTGGCCTTTAAGAACAGAACCAATAAAATCTGCTGTTCAGTCATTACTGACCGCCACTTCCCACCATCATTTAGACGACACCTATAAGCCCTTGGGGAGCTGAAGGCTCCCATCAGTTGTGATACTGACCGCACTCACTTTGATTGCTCAGCTGCTGCCATTATTCACTCCCTCTTCAGTCTAGATGCTCCGATGATTGCCGTGTCATTTCAGCTTGGCTGAAGTGGAGCCTGATTATTTTTTTTTTCTACTCCGAACAGGTATGCTGTGTGGAGTTTGACAGGAAGGACATCAGCATGAACAAACTGGTGGCCACCTCACTGGAGGGAAAATTCCACGTCTTCGACACGAGGACTCAGCACCCCACCAAGGGCTTCGCCTCCGTCTCCGAAAAGGTGATGATCGAGCCCGGAGCGGGCGAAAACACGGCCGGCGGGGAGGATGTCAGGAGGTTGTCGTTCAGATTATCATTTCTCCAGTTGTTTGATTTGGACGGGAAATAGGGCCTGTCTGTCCATTTGAGCGTTTTCACAGCTGGAAGCTGTTTGAGGTCATGTATAACTTCCTCTGTGGCTTTTTGTCGCTGTCCAAACTAGACAGAAGACTGGTGAGAAGTGTGGCCCTTTTGTGGGAAAATGTGGGGGAAAATGCACTCGGCGTACAGTCGTCTTAACGAGGCCGGATACATCAGCAGCCTGAGCTTTGTAAATATTTGGGCAAAGTTTAGCAGGTAGCGCATTGACGTCCGGAGGCATGAGGTTGCTGCAGGACTTTTGGTACGACGAAAACCTCTACAAATAAAAAAAAACTTGACTCAGAAGTGAGAGAAATTTGGATTATTATATAGGAAAGGCCCAAAAATATTTAAAATGCATCATCTTATATTGGTTGACTTTAGTTTAAAAAATGTTTATTCATGAGATAGAAACGAGACGCCCTAACCAGCATGATCACTTTGTTTGATCCAGACATTTTTGATAAGTTTTCTACAAATGTTTTGTTTTTGTTTTTTTAATGAAGTAAACAATCTTTTCTTTTTCTTTTTTATTCGAGGCTCACAAATCAACCATCTGGCAGGTGAGACACTTGCCACAGAACCGAGACATCTTCATGACTGCAGGGGGGGCAGGCAACCTACATCTATGGAAATAGTAAGTTATCAAAGATGAATGGGTTTCATCTCCAGAAGCTGTTTATACCTTTGCTGTTCTGGAAATTGATTCATAGTATTCACACCCCGTTAACGTTGTCACTTTGGTGCAACAAGCTTCAGTGCATTGATCCTTATGTGATAGATTAACACCAAGAAGGGGAATATTGTGAAGTGAAATGAAAACGATGCATAGTGTTTATTTTTTTTTCCCCCAAATAAGAATCTGAAAAGTGTGGCACCTGCTGTATATATTTCAACCCACTTCAACAGGATACCCTTAGATAAAATCCAGTGCAAGCATTTGTCTTCAGAACTCAAACATGGTGGTGGGTGTGTCATGCTGTGAGAAGAATTTCTTGAACAGGGACAGGGGAGGCTTTTCAGTCCATCAGAAGATAAATCGAGCTAACTTCAGAAGAATCCTGGAAGAAAAGTTGTTGGAGGCTTCAAAAGACTTAAGACTGAGGAAGAGGTTTGCCTTCTCCTATACACCCAGCCAGACCTACAGTGGGATGATTTAAATCAAAGCATATTCATGTGTCCCAGTCACAGCATAGACCTAAATCTGGCTGGCCATTTTGCACGGATGAATACGCAAAACTGGTAGTGAACCAACCGCAAAGGACTTGCAGATGCTATTGCAGGAAAATGTGGTTCTAGAAAGCTATGACTCCTAAGGGCCTGAATACATGTGTACTCTATAAGAGTTTTATTTACAAAGCAGGAAAAACTGTGCATAATTTTTTCTCTCTCGATATTTATGTACTTTGTGTTAATGCATCACATAAAACCCCAGTCTAAGGGTTTTTTGTTTTTGTTCTAACGTGAAAAAAAGTAAAAGAAAAAAATGTTCACAAGCTAAAATTATTTTCAAGCCATTGTTAGTATTCTCATTTATATAAAAAAAATAAAAAATCTTCTCTCCAGTGAGTACCCTGCACAAAGAAGCAAGAAGGACTCAGACGGAGCGGATGTGGGCGTCGCTGGTTCGGTCAACCTCTTGCAGAACGCCACTCTGTCCACTCAGCCTATCGCCAGTCTGGACTGGAGCCCCGACAAGCAGGGGCTTTGCGTGTGTTCAGGCTTTGACCAGTCTGTCCGCGTGCTCATCGTCACAAAACTCAACGTAGCCTAGGATTATGAGGTGGGGGGGGGGGTGCAGCGCTGCGGGACAGACCAAAGGTGTAGATCAGACACAAACTGTTTCTATCTGCGAGTGTTGGCAATTGGATGCATTTAGTATTTCTCTGTTGGAGGACAAGCATAGGAATGTACATACATATGGCGTGAAGAGATGACTTGTACACCTGCATGTCAGGGTGAAGAAGATTTATTACCACTGAAATGCCTGTCTTTTGCCCAGCTATGCTGAGCATCTTGTATTTTGTGAAAGTCTCAGTTCTAACATTACTTCTTTTCTTTTTTCACCAAAACTATTTCCAGATTAAAAGGCTTCCTAAACCGAAAGACATTTCTCAGTATCCTCTGTTCAACATATGACATCACAGTCAAGTAAAGGAAAACCTCTTTATGAACACGACATGAGACAAAGGTGGTGGAAACGTTTGTCAGGTCCAGCATTTGAATTTGAAGAAGTCCTGCAGATCTGGGTCGTCCTCCTGTCTGTTGTTGATCTGTGCATACACGCTCTTCAGCAGCCCCGTCTTTGACTTTTCGTCCAAAATGTCGATATATTTCTCTATGCAACCTGAGAAAAAAAGCAACTGATTTTATGCATGCTGCAGGCTTTTTACACACACACACTATTTAAACCTGTATTACAGTATTGATGGCCTTATGAGTCTTAATTCCACTGTATTTATTTCAGGTTTGATGAGAAACTAACACAAAATATCTCAATTGTAACTTGGAAGGAAAATGATGGTTTTTGAAGCACGTATAGATGCTCTATGCATCATTTTCTTTCCACTTTTCAATTATGCACCATTTTTAGGTTGTATCAAATAAAGTCCCAATAGAATACATCGAGGCTTGTGTCTATTGCATGACAAAACATGAAAAAAAAGGTTCAGGGTTATGAATATTTCTGTCCATAATCTACAATGCAGATCTCTTTTCAGGTCTAATTAAATAGGAGTACAGTACTTTCGATCATTATAACGGCAATTACTTAGCCCCATGACTTTGCCGTGTGCGACCAGACTAGGACCCAGCCGTGGGTGGTCGAACTGCTCCTGTGACATCAGCAGGCGGACGATCTCCCCGGTGATGAAGGCGTCATCGAAGCTCTGCTCGGCCGCAGGCCTCAGAGGGAACCTGCAGTATACGTCCACCGCAGCCCGAGGGTCGCTGGGCTCCAGCAGCTGCACTAGCTCAATGTATGCATCATGGATCTGACATCCAAAACATTAGTTTAGATGGTTTACTTTTTTTTTCTTTTATTAGGAAATGACATTGTGTGTTTACTGTAATTTTTAACCTTTGTTTTTGTTTTTTATTCTTTGGATAATATGTTTATGAATGAGTTGTAATTTTCTGATCCAGACAAAACCAGACTAGAGTTTTCTACACTGCAGGGTTCCTACGCAGTCTGGAAATTGATTTCTGTAGTTTTCACATATGGAAAAAAAAAATCCGCTTGGAAAAGGATTTTTCCCCCCCAGGCTTTATTCCCAATCTTTTTGTCCAAATGTTTCAAATGTACTCTTCAAATGTACTCCCTTCCTTGCATCCTTCCTTTCTTCCTTGTGTCTGTCCTAGCCTTTTTACAATCCCTGCTTTCTGTCCATCCTTCCTACCTTGTGTCCTTCCTCCACTCTGTCCTTTTCTTTTGTGTACTACCACCATGCCTTCCTTGTGCCCTTCCTTCCATGTACCTTAACTTGATTCCTCTCCCGTGTTCTTCCTTGTCTCTTTCCCTTTCATGTGTCAATCCATGTACTAGTGATTATTGCATTTGTTACTTCAAGGCTGGATTATTGTTATTCATTACTTTGAAAAAGTCCCCCAAAAAATGCAGTTAAAAGTCTTCAGCTGATCCAAAACGCCGCAGCAACAGTTCTGATGAGAATTAAAAAGAGAGATCACATTTGTCCTACTTCAGCTTTCCTTCACTGGCTATCTGTTAAATCCAGAATACAATTTAAAAATGGTCTCACATAAAGCCCTTAATAATCAAGTTATACTCTTTCATTTTAAGGCTAGGCTAAAACCTTTCCTTTTTGGTGAAGCCCATTGCTACAGTGGCTTGTCCTGAATTGTCCTTTATTTCTGCCTTAATGTTTTTTGGTTTTTTGTCTTCTGTGTTTGTGTCCACCTTCCTTAACTCCCATCTTTTAAAGTGCCTTTGTTTCCTTGCATGTGTCCTGCTTTCCTTCCTTTGTTGTCTTTCCTTTTTTTCTCACTTGTCTCCTTTCTTCCCTCCTTCCGTAAAGTTTCTGATTTTTGTACAGCTTCCATAGTTAAATCTTC